>CM046066.1:10042449-10125138 GCA_025215515.1 Schistosoma japonicum | reverse complement strand
TATCTACAAAATAGTTCAGATCAACAGTTAGTGACTTCATGAACCGATGATACAACACTATGAGCTAGAACTTGAATATGCAAGTAGACTGTCATCTTGCTTCAGCAGAGAGAATAAGGCGATCATTATTAAGTTCGTCTCACCTCAGACAAGTTAGACGGAAATCACATGCAAGGTAGGAACCCAGATGTAGAGGATCGATACTTCTTTAGATTAATCTAAAGCAGGAAAATCTTAGACATACAAGAAGTTTGTACAGAATATAGGAAAAATATTATAAATACAAGTGAGGTTTTGTAAAAAAATAAGCACGATAGCAGTAAAGAACAAATATGTTCAATTATATGATTCTTTATTAAGGATACTCACTGAAAGTAAGGGATCCGAATAACCCGATCTTTACGATAAAATTTCGCTAAGACTGAAATACACAAACAAGGCAGGAAAGCAAGTAGACCATAGAAGCTGAATGACTCTGGTTAGATCTTATCATGTTTGAACATTTGTAGGGAGTAAAAAGAAACCAGTAACACCAGTAGGTTAGATATAGTGGGAAATGAAGGGTTAGAAATTGCCGAGTGAGCAAGAGGATAATGGTGATGACTGGATGGGATTTCTAAATAAGAAATATGCACACGAATTGGGCAGATGAACGGGGAGGCAGGTTACATTCAAGAATGATTGCCAAATCAAACTTTCGAGCGATAAGCATTGTTGTACTTTTTACTTTACACACATTAGCTAGTGAAATGTGTGCAGAGTGAGTCTTTTTAAGTGGCGACTTGGGAGATTGTCTCAATGATGATAAGCTCACCAAACAAGGAACTTGCAGCTATGCACTTGTGGGGGTTGGTACAGCAATTAAGCTCTGGTGTTTGAAATCATAGGAAGATTATTATAAACATAAATATATTTTACTCATAATCAAGTCATAATAACTTTTAAGGCACTACAAATCAATATTAGAAGACCAGATGTGAATTGTCACTGTAAGCATCGGTCTTTCACAGTCAACCAATAAAATTAGTATGAAGACGATGAGATCTAGGACAACGGAATCGCTAAAATTCAGCCTTCAGAAAGTTAATGTAAGTAAATAGCAAAAGGAACTAGAACGAGGTAAAGCAGAACATTGAAACATATGTAACTTACCGAAAATTCATTTTGTAGGATTTGAAATTGACTTTCTAGTTTCCTATCAAGAAAGACAGCTACTTTCTCAAAGTTTCTTCTTTCAACTGGTAATACCGTACTACCATCTTGTAGTAGCTCTCGAACAAGAGTTCTACGAGTAAGTGGTATATATGCGTTCCTAAAAAGTAACTTTTCTATTTGAAAGGTAAAATACTTTAATTCAAACCTCCCACATACAGGGGGATTTCGAATCGAATCTAGAGAATCAACAACCTTTGACTTTTGAAATACTTTTAGAATTTTATATTTTAAAGCAAACTGTGCAGAATAAGACGCGATTTTTCCTTTTAAGTAAGAATAAGGAATCCCTAGAATGTTATTCATTGAACATCTACATGTGAAGTAACGCTCTTATCAAAAGTCGCGGCATATTTCTTCGAACATACATAATGTCATTATGACATGCTGGACTGCATTTCAGCTGAAGAATTATACTGATGTTGATCGAACTTCTATGGGATCTAGAAAATCTTAATACTTGAATTCTCTTAAAAAGCTGACGTTGTTACTAAAAAAAAACACTTTACTTTGACACACGTTAAGCCGTTCTAGATTTAGTTTTAGGTCTGAATTTACAAACGTCTTAAGAAATGAATAGTGACTTCCATAATTTGTACGTTGTATGGTACGTGAAACAACCCAACTATGATATTTCTTTGAATTTCGAATAGTAATCAGAGGGTCAGGTCAAGCGCAGATTACAAAGACACTGACCCAAAGTGAAAGTAGCATGCTTTTTTAGAATTAAGTCGACGCACAATCTAAACGCATAATACTGTTTCAAATATGCACCACACCAACCCTACTACACCTAACGTCTGTGAAAATATTCTTGATGGTTTCTAGCATGGATTTATTTATTAACCTACCTTTTGTCACATAGTGAATAGTCTTTCGCAACTGTTTGGCCAACATAAAATTGCGAGTAAGTAAATCAGCCGATGACGAATCACCCTAACCTTAGTGGCTTGGCGTCTTGACTAATTCAAGGTTAACTTGAATCAGGTTGTGCTTAAGAAGTAAAAGTACAGAGAATAGAAAGTCCTACTCCTCAATGCTCAGTCCAGTAATTCATGTTAAGGATGCGACATCATTAGTACTACTTTTTTCTCATTTTCTTCAGACAACATAACGTTTATTGAGCATTCATGGTGGACGATGATGGGTGTGATATGGTTAGGCATTCTATCGACCCTACACGTCCTCCACCCTAGGATCATGGAACAGCACGTTGTTTGGAGTCAACAAATCAAGGTCAAAAAAGGATGGCTAGGTAATTAATCATGATTGAGGGGATCACATAACATTTGCTAGCATTTTAAGCACTACTTAAGCACTATCATCTACCCGTTTTACTTAAGTTAATTCAAGCTAAAGAAGTCATCAGGTGGTGTAACTTACACAGATGCTCTGTAAGTTAGGCAGTTTCATCACTTCCCCAAGCTATTGCTGAGACCAGTTTTGAATTTCTTAAATGGACTCAAACCTTCCTAAGACCTGGAGAAAGTTCATTTTCACTGGTAATGATATATTTCCGCCTTGACTTAATCAAGATCTAACATGGCTGACTGTCTATGGCTGATTGCTTACATAATGTTTTGATCTCTAATAATGAGATTATATAAACCCAGATAATAGTACGACTTAACTGTACTTTAAGTATGAGGTTTTTATAAGCATGCCATAATGTACCAATATTTATGTCTATTTTCTAAATTATATGAGTTATTGTGTGTCTGTCTAATCGCTCTCTTTTTTTGATTGTTTTGACATGCCCATCACCCCACTTTTCGATTTGTTGATGTAGAAATCATTTATTGTGACAAACTACTTCCAACTTATCACTATTTTTGACAATTGTTTCTTTTGTTCTAGTCATTCATAAAGTGGTTAATTACCTATGGTTCCTCTGACCCATGCACTAGATTTCATCCTAGAATTTTCATTTATGTAGTTCATCGTGCAGTTTCAGTAAATAATATCATCAAAAAGAAAGATTTCTCTCACTGAGTTGTCGTTATATTTTCTTCAGTGACTTCTGAATGTCTGTCTGAGTGAAAAAAATGCTAGTCAGGTAAAGTTAACGAATTTCTCCTCTGTATTTTATATCGATGCTATGATCTCATGGTTTTATTGAGACTCTAAATACATACAGTGTTTTTATTTGATTAGGCTTATGTTAATGGAAAGTGGCTTTTGTATTGATTCGTTACCTTTTACTAAAAAGATAATTCGACGATTCATAGAGCGAATGCATTCATCTACTGGCCATTTTCAATATCTTTCTCCGAGGAAGTGGGTTTGAGTTACATGCTACCTTCTTATGTTATCCAACTGAATCGTTCATCATACTTTCTACCACTTTCAGTTCATGTGGTGTGTGCTCTTTAGTATGAAGCAATATTTGGTAGATATAACATCAGTTGCAGCTAAACCACTTGTTTAAATAATTATCATTATGCATGTCTATCTACGATGGACATGTCTGACATGTCATGAACTCCGACGAATACGGATAATGAATAACCAAAGCATTGGTAAAACCATGACGAAACCACTGAGGTGGCAGCAGACACTGAGACAAAGTAGTCGATATTCTTAAGTCTATCCTGATATTACTATCTTTCAAACCGGATAAAAGACAAAGGATATTTAGAAAATCACCTTGACAGAGCCACATTTACATTTCAAACATTTCTCTGTATTCATGTCAATCCTGATAACACACCTGTTCAATTAAAAAAACGACATGAATACAGGATGTGGCCAACTGTTATAATAATATAATAAGTAGCAGTAAGTAAGATTAAATGAATATTCAACAAAACTTTTCCCTGGTTGATAAATGTTACTTGAGAAAATCATGTATTTTATGCTTTGATATTTTCGAAACATAATGGTGTATGAATTATTGTATCAGTAAATCAACCATTGATTTGTAACTATTTCCAGTTCACCATAATTCATCAGCATAAAGACTCTAACATATATTAGATGGTGAATGATAAGAACAGGAATCATCAGTATATTCTGAAGCATAGAGTTATTCAATCAGTATATAACGCATCAATAGCTAAGATGCTACTAGAAGTTTTCAAACAGATCTAGGTTAGGCTGCTTGGCTTTAAACATTTTGTCAGCTTCAATGACTGTTTGGGTTAATTTTCAATTGAGAGCCAATTGTATGAAAATGAATTCATCTTATTATACACCAGCTATTATTCTTGCATCATCGAACCCAGAAAATTGATCTAACCCTGATTAAAAAAATTAGTCGATGATTATCGGTTAAAATGAACTGAATATTTGTGAGCAAAAATTATGTAGAAAAGTTATGTTATAAACTAAAACCGCCAAGAATTAGTAGAATATTTACATCTTATATCGTTAAATGTTCGAATAAAAGCGATCGGTTATTTTATGTCTTTGTGATGTCCTGAGTTTTGGCAAGAACAATGATCAGTTTTGCGATAGGCTGCAATCAATTATAGCCAAGTTTCCAGGTAAGGATCTGACAATCCTGATGTGGTGTCTAAAAGCCGAAATTGGAATACATTAAACCGGATAAAATACATCATGGGGTGACAGGGGTTAGAAAAAAGAAATGAGTATGGTAAAAGACTTACACATTTATGTGATTGCAACAAAATGGTTATACTTGGTACAAAATTCCCCCAAAAACGCATACACAGGATTACATAGGTCTCACCGTGTCATGCTATAGAGGTTCAAATCGATCATATATGCATCAATAAAAAATTCCGAAGATCGATGGAAGATGTGAGAACCAGAAGAGAAGCTGACGTAGATCCAGATCACCACCTTGTGGTCGCCAAAATAAAAATGAAGCTAAAGAACCAGTGAATAACTGGAGTAACAGCATCACAACGGTTCAATACAGCCTTTCTTCGAAATACTAACAAACTGAAGGAATTCAGATTAGTTCTCAACAACAGGTTCAAAGTCTTATATGATCTACTGAAAGAAGATGGAACTACTATCGAGAACAACTGATAAGAAATCAAAGAGGCACTAACTTCAACGTGTCAGGAGGTAACATTATACGGAATGGATCTTCAATTAGGCCTTGAGAGAAATTTAACATAAGAGGAACAAAAAGACAGAAATCAACAACAGCCAGTCAAGAGCAGGGAAAATGAAGGCACAAAATGAGTACACAGAGGCAAAAAACAAGTAAAGAGGAGCATTAGAACCGACAAACCAAAGTTCATCGAACGCCTTGCAACGACAGCGGAAAAAGCTACAAGAGAAGGAAATATAAAACAGCTATATGACAACGGAGAAACTTGCAGACAAATATAATAAACCAGAAAGACCGGTCAAGAACAAAGAAGGCAAGACAATAACCGAGATTCTAGAAAAAAAGAACAAATAGGGAGAACACTGAAGAACTCTTGAATAGGCCAGCTCCACTGAACCCACCCGACATTGAAACAGCATTTACAGATCTCCCGATAGATGTCACTCCACTAACGATGGAACAAATCATGATGATGTTATGTCGCAAGAAATTGGGTGATTGGATGGCCGAATGCCAATTGTTAGTGCCTATTTGGTTATTGCGCGTCTGCTCTGTGCCCACTTAGTCCCAATCCGAAATAAGAAGAATGCGGGCCAATAGATCAGCCAGACAGAATCGAATCTATATTTCAAGCATTCTTTTATATATACATAAAATCAGACCACACAACAAACCAATTAGAAAATTAACATGATTACAGAATGAGGAAAATAGTGGTAGTGAATAGGAACAACTTGTACACAACTGATTGACTGTAGACCATAATAAGAAACAGTTTAATAACAGCGATTATGCTGAACGGGGGGATAGGGCAAGCGGAGCGTGACAATAATAGATACAAAATGTTTACATTACAGGTAGTTTGAATGAATGAAATAATGTTCGCAAACACAGTTCTGAAAGTTCGTTACGCTTCTTTGTATTCCGGCATAACAGATATCCATCAGACAGATTAAAAGTAGGAAGGCAGCAGGACCTGACAATATACCAGGTGAAGCACTCAAGTCAGACATAGACATAACGGCAAAGATACTCCATGTTTTATTCAGGAGGACCTGGGAGGAAAAACAAGTGCCGGCAGACTGGAAAGAAGGATACCTTATCAAGATACCAAGGGAAGAAGATTTGAGCAAATGTGGAAATTACAGAGGAATCACACTATTGTCAATACAAGGGCAAGTCTTCAACAGAGTGTTGTTGAATAGAATGAAAGATTCAGTGGATGCTTAACTTCGAGATCAACAGGCTGGTTTCCAAAAGGATCTGTCGTGCACATACTAAATCACAACACAACGGATCATTATTGAACAATCAGCTTGATCCAACTCGTCACTGTACATCAACTTCATTGACTATGAGAAGGCATTTAACAGCGTAGACAGTAGATCACTATGGAAACTTTTACGACACTACGGCTTATCAGAGAAACTCGTCAATATCATCCAAAATTCCTACTATGGACTGCAGTGCAAAATTGTGCATGCAGGACAGCTGAAAGATGCATTGACAATGACGTCTACATTGGACCCTTCTTGTTCATAGATGATACCCAACGGGTTCGTGTAAGTAACCACTGCTTCCAGAGTTTTTTCCATCAAATTCAATTGGGTTGATGCTCTTTGTGTTGTATTTAGGGATCTCTCTTTCCCTCATGTATGTTCAGGCCTACTGATGCTGAAGTTGATGCTACGCTGGTAGTCTTCATTTGCATTTGTTAGTGTATAAGGGATAAAAGAGCTAGATCATTCGCGGAGTCCAAATCTTCGAGTTGCATCCTACTTTTCCATTAAATTCTGTGTATTCCGTCAGATGTAGAGGTCTTCATGATTCAGTCTACCACTAGAAGGAACAGAAGGAGCAAGAGTAGGCAGCCTTATCTGACCCTGATTTTAAGTGGGAATGCATCTCCCAGTCGTTTCGGTCTTCTGTGTTTTCCAGCTGGCTTATTCGTTGTGTCTTATATTTCTTTATTTTGCAGCTCCTTTCAGTATCGTTGTTAGGACTTTCACAATGTGTCGCTAATCATTTTGTAAGCATGTGAGTTTTCAGATCTCTCATTGTTTTCGTTTCTTTTTCTCAGTCCATGTCGTCCCGTGATATCTTCATATCCAATGTTGTCCATTCCGATCTTGGTGTTTGGGTCTCCCACCAGAAACTTTAAGTCCTTAGAGTGGTATTTTTAGGCGATTGACTACAGCCTTTCATAGGACTGGTCTTTTTCATCTACGTTTCTGCTATTGGTGGCACATAACACCAGATATTACTCTTTGTATGCCTCTCTCTCATTATCTTATAGGATGTTTTGATGATTCTAGGTCTGTAAAGTTTCCTTCTACAAGTACTTTCCGTACATTTTTGGGCAACATTAGTGCAACGCCTTGTGTGTGAGGTATTTTCTTCTTCATGACTAGAATAAAACACTACTTATCCCCAGGTTAATCTTTACTAACCAGCGTGTAACCAAGCCGTTCAACGTATTCCATGCATTTCCTGGTTGTATCTTTTTATTTCCTCAACAACTTGAATAGTTTTTGTGTCTCTCATATGTACTTATATCATACTTCACGCTGGGTTTTGGGAAAGGCATCAAGCTTGTGACTTTCAAAGAGACTTGGCTTCCACCATGAAGCGTCATAGGTCTTCGAAATGAAGTTTTTCAACTTACGGCGGAAGAGTTTAAGAGATTTTTTCTGTTTTGCGTTATTTTAGTGATGTCATTTTTACTGAATGACGTTGCAGGCCTCATGTTCAACCCTCCTTCTTTATCCGAACCTAGGACTGGCATTAACCTTGGAAGGTTTCCTGAGAGGGATCATCAGTCATAGTTTGTCTTATACTTAAACGCTTAGACTGTTGCACAGTCTGCAAAATTTTCGTACACTTGAACGAAGAATAGTAATCCAGAAGCTTCACGTCAAAGGTTAATAGCAAGTCTAGTACTTGAATACTGCTAATACCCAATACAACCTCATCACTCGAAAGCATTGAATCCTCTAAGTTGCAAATTAAAAGACAGGAGAAAAGTAAGTGTCAGATATGTTCAAAATACTCTAATGTTAATAGTTTACCGTTTAAATGAAATCATCATTGCCTTTATCCTAACCATATGCAATGGTTTTCAGCTATTATCCAATCGTTATGCTACACGTAAAGATTCTGAATGGTTTTACCAAAGATAATCGAAGGGAGTGTCTTCGGCTTCTTCGGGGATTCCAAAGGCTCCACTGAGGTTTCTGGATGCCATCAGAATAGTTGTTTTATGTTTAATAAATAACAAAGTCGTCAATCAGATTACACATAATCTTGAAATATGATAATCTTTTAAAAATATATTAAACTTCACAACTACTCACTCAAGATATTAATAATCTAATCCATTATTTCCTAGAATTTACTTGATAGTTTCTGAAGAATGCTGAAATATCAAAGTAATTTTTACCATTTTCTTAACTACCGAAGATTTCTCTAAGAAAAGTTGTTTAAGACTTTATCCCATGTCATTTTATTTTTTATATTCACTTCATAAACTGTTGTAAAAATAGCTATACTGGGTCGGTCAGAAAACTACATCTGCTATGAGAACTATGAATGTTGAATTGACATAAATGCCATGTACATGTAATCCTCATAACAATAGAAGAATGTAGTGAAGAAGAAAAAAAAAAGAAATAGAATCAAATAAAAAAAAATGTAAGGCATGTTTATATTTAACTTTATTGGCGATGTACTTTCAGTTGGTAAACTTGAAAACCAATAAACAAAACTGTAAGAGATATGATATCCGGTAGTTTGGTTAGGAGGTATATTGTAAAGTGATTTTATTATATTGAGAATTTACTTTAACCAGAATATAAACTCTTATCAACTCAATACATTGAAATAACTTAGCAACATACTAGATATCTCAAGCCATATAAGGAGGATAAATAAACATTCTAAATGTTGAGTAGTGTTTTCGTTTCTATGTCATGATTATAATGATAAGAAAATTATAAAAGTTAATTGTCTAATGTATTGCCTTCTTTACTAATCTATGTAGATATAATCTGACTGTTAGATATAGAAACAGTGAGTCATCATGATATGTAAAGTGGAATATACAGAAATCTCTTGAAAAACACGTAAGGTACTTAGTATATGACTAACAATGAAGATTAAGAACGTCAATGGAATTTCTTCATGATTCAACTTAACTTGATATTTTTGTATTCCAATTTAAAAAAAAAGTACAATTACATGATGCAGAAACAAAAATTGTTAACTATCTTCATTACGCAGATGCTATACTAATCGTACGCTACAGTAGTGTCATCATGGGATTAAATTCACCTTGGAAGATAAATACCACAGCAACAAAGTCTTCCTTGGCATTTAAAACTGCTAAGTATTGGTTACCTTGGCAATTAAGCTAGTATACGCACAACAAACCAAAGACAAAATAATCAACATAGACTCCAGTTTAACTGCTTCTGAACAGTAAGTTACATGGGCCTTACTTATAGGTCTTTGTCCTTAGGAACTTGTAAGAATGTGGTGGGGTGACTGGATAAAGGAATAAACGAACCAATTAATAAAGCGATCCTATCACATTCGATTGATAGTGAACGTCAAATCGAAACAGATTATGCTTTCTCAATGTTATATTAAGTCATGATTAACTTAATTAATATAAGATTTCATCTCTCATACATAACTAAAGTCATCTGGATTCACTTAATAAAACTGAACTTATACATTCAGAAGAACTAAGTTCAGTTTCACTGTCTACCATGGCCTAGAATTAACTCACCCATTATAAAAACTTATTGTACACTCCTGTACTGCATCCGCCTTCCCTCATTTTATTTATTTCTACCCTACTCCATTCATAATTACATTGACAACAATTCCATCATCATATGTCATATTAACAAGACTTCGCTACTTTGTTATTATTATTATCTCAACTTCACTTCACCCACTACATTATGTTACATTTAAAAGTTTTATTTATATTGCTGCTGATTGTAATTCAACACCTTCTAGCAAACTTTACCTGTTCCATTTCAACCACGCAGATTTTTAGTTTTAGTTGTATTTAAGTAGTTTCTGAAGTACAAGTTCATTATTATAACTTCATGTATCATTGTCTAACTCAGTTACTGTCTATTCATATTAACATTGTTATAACCATTGTGTAATTCGTGGAAGTGTAACTGACGAAGTCCGACGACGGTATTAATGAGAACAAACGTCCGCTAGTCGGATATTTCTTTGTTATAACATAATCCTATCGATACACCTTATCGTAATACAATCAATCAACACATAAACTATTTTCAACAGAACCTTTCCATTTCGTAAGTGATAACTCAGCTGTGAAATTCCTTAGAATTTCAGACACCAATCAAGAAGACACAGGTGAAAGTAATGTGTATTAATTGGAATGAACCGTTTGTATAGTTCTCACTTCCATCTATTTGTGACAATGTATTTTCACTGATGATAACTGTCTCATTCCTAGTTTTTATTAGTATTCAAGTAGCATTAATTCGTAACGAACACAAACAACTAAAGTAATGCCTATCTCCTCCAACCATATCAATTTATAAAACTAAAATTCTAATTCAGTCTTACTCAGAATTTTTCAACAGCCATTTAAACTATTGAGTAATCTACTTCTAGGACTATTATGTAACCAATAATTAACAATTAAAGCCTTTTGATTCCTTCTCAAATAATAAAGGTAACTTGTATTTCCTAATGTAATGATAATGTTTTATTATCGACTAGTATTATATGTGAAGTTTCTCCATTTATACGACTGTACAAGTAGTATGATTGACATCGTTGAAAACTATTTCTCCATTGAATATCCTGTATTCTTCTGTTAATGATGCAATGAATTACTTCAATTTATTTACATGTTTATTTGTTACCTATCAATCTTTCTGTATCCTCACGTCGGATATGTAATGCGTTCAGATACACTCTATGTTTACCTAATTTTATTGATGTGAATTAAATGAACATTTAATATACTGAAAACCTGTTTGGAGACATGGTGAAATTCTCAGTTCCACACTAATTTTTGCTATGAACATTCTTTATTAATAAATTTAGTATTTTATTCTTCAATATTCTATTGATTTCTACACTGAGAAATCTTGCTTGGAGGGTAGCTCACAGATTCCATCAAAGTGAAGACCCATGTCAGACAGTGCCCTTTTTCTTTCTGCTGGTGGTTGATTAGATTATAAAAACTCGAGCATCTAAATGAAAGCATAAAATTCAGTAGATAACATTGATGTAACTAGACGACTTGAACTTTTCAGATGACCGACCTAACCATTCCACTCCACACACAACAACAAATAGAAATGAAGACAGCCAGTGTGAAAGGAGCCTTCCTATAGGTAGGTCTCAAAATACACAAAGGGAAAAGCAAGCTCCTTAGATAAAAAAACAACAATCACCTACCAGGTTACACTTAACTTAGATATTATTAGTCTCATCATACTCACAAAACTGTTGAGACTTACATTTGGAATTCAGTGGGATGAATATTTAAGTTTAATCAATTCGTGATACTGTAGGTGCAATTAACATGAATTATGAATTGTAAGTAACATTTCAATGTATGTCTTGTACAATTCTATCGAATACAGTTTGTCAAATGTAACATCAGTAGTATAGTGAAACTAACTCAAATTTATATACCGTCCTCACAAAACGCCTAAATCAATAAAATTATTCGTTTATTTACTACTTATAAGCATTAAATAACTTCGTTTATAAATACAATTAAAATCACTAAACATTCATCTACTTATAAGTAGTATATAGTATAATGTTAAAAATGACCATTAGATTGATTATAAAAATGCACTTTTCTTTGAAACTTGTGAACAGTATAAAAAAGCAAAACAAGATCTTCTCATAACAATACATTTTCCTAGTTAACTTGCCTCATTTCATGTTAGTTAGTTTATATTACAGAGTGTACTACATATATAACATGTGGATGATGTACAGTTGAAATTATGAAACCATTTCTATGTCAATCGAATTGTTTCACCATTTCAAATGATTTATTTTAAGACCACTTTAAAGATAACATCATGCGATAATTGTATTTGGTTCATAATGTTCACTTTCAATTAATGAACCACCCATTCCAGTGACACCAGAATCTGTTTGTCGAAAACTACCAGCTGTTGGGCTTTCATGTTTTAAAATACTAGTCATATGTAATAAATCTGGTGAGTATTCTACTGAAATATTATTATTATTAGTGATAGTAGGTGTAGTACTATTGAATGACATAAGTTTACGTGCAATGGATTGTTGAGGTGATCCATGTGGTGTTGAATAGATTGATGAATCACCACCAAGCATATAAATTAAATGTTTTGGTGGTGGAGGTAAAGGAGGCGGAGAATTATTACCTATTTGACGATTTTGTTGCGTAAGCAATGCATTCATATTCGATGTTGTGATCACTGTTGATTTTGACTGAATCGACGATAATGTATTTGACAAATTAATATTGTCTTTATTTGTAGGCTTGAAAGGATCAATTATTTTATTTTGTAATCTACATGGATGCCTTGATCTTGGTGAATATGTCAAACTAGCCATATTTGTCTTTGGTTCAACAAATGAGCTAGTTGGATATTTTGTTATTGCTGTTGTTGACATAGTTGTGAACTTATGTAAGTTATTATTACGTTGTTGATAGGGTAGCTGATGTGAATTGGTGTGATGATTATTAGAATTCAACATTTCTGGTATATGTTGTAGTAATGGTGATGGTAATGTTGAAGATGTAGATCGACGCGTTTTATACTGTTGACCTAATCGATAAATCATTTGTTTCGATCGAAATTTCGGTGATAATAATACATCAGATATTGTATGTGAAATAGGTAATGGTGAAATATTTTTACTTGTTTGTCCACTATCTGTTGGAGATTTCATTGTTAAATAAGCGTA
The DNA here is from genome assembly GCA_025215515.1 of Schistosoma japonicum. Classification (NCBI taxonomy): domain Eukaryota; kingdom Metazoa; phylum Platyhelminthes; class Trematoda; order Strigeidida; family Schistosomatidae; genus Schistosoma; species Schistosoma japonicum. Next base: position 10,111,928 of record CM046066.1, on the reverse strand, counting down.
TAACTTTTTATTGCCTTCATTTTCAATATCAACTTCATCATTATCATCAATATCATCATCATGATTATTAGTTAGAACTTTTTGTTGATTACCTTCAAAATTATTGATTTCTTCATTGATTTTTTGTTGTTGTTTCATCAATTCATCAATTTCATAATTATCATGTTGACATTTAACAATATTATAATGTTGTTTATTGATTGTGCTGTCAGTTGTCAACCAAGTTTGCTCAAATAATGTATTCCTTACTAATAAATGATTTGTTTCACATAAACGTACAGATAATATAATGAGTTGAGTTAAAAAATCACCAAATAAATAGTTTAATTCAATTAATAGCCAATTTTGACGTGTTGGCCACAATATTTCACTATGTAACGACGATGATGATGATGATGATGATGATGTCGACGACGATGCTGGTGATGATATTACAGATGATGACAATGTAGACATTGAATTAATCTTCTCTGAATTATCAATTAATAAACATTCTAGTCGATTTATTGAATTTATCATTAAATATGGTATTGAACAACATAATTGTATACTACTTATTATAATTATCAGTAGACAATCATATAGTAAATGATTTAAACAATATTTTACAATATTTATGTATAATTTGATAAATTTTATATTTTTTCTTAAATTGTTACTATGCTGTAAATGATGATTGTATTCATATTTCACTTTAACTAAACGTATTATTAATAAGATTATGCATACAATTATTGTACAACATGGTATTACAAAACTTATAGCAGCAAAACAATATTCATAGATTGTTTGTCCTGTTTTATTTAATAAACGCCATGCTGGATAGAATTTTTCATTTATTTCATATTGATATGTATTACTATTAGTAATTTGTTTAGTAGTATGTTTATTAGTTGATTTAATTTTTAAATTAATTCCAATTAATTGATATGACCATACTTGTGGTAAGCATATTGCTAATGAACATGTTATTAATAAACCGGTTAGTAGAATTAAACGTCCAATGGATGTACAATTCGTTGTTGTTGGAATAGTGGTGTTAGCAGTAGTTTTGCCATGTAATATACTACTTAAATGCAAATTTTCTTCGGATTGTTGTTTTATTTGTTGATTTGATAATATCTCAGAATTATTACTATTATTATGTGTATAGTTTGATTTACAAACAAAACACGTATATTCATTAGACCAATTATTATAATCTAATTGTTTACATATTGGACATGATTTGATTGAACATTTTTGAATTGAACATAAATTAGCGGTAAGTTTTAAAAGATATTGAAATATTGAATTCACTGGAAGGTTTTGTACTTGATGTTCATATTGTTGACTTTTGTAGGCGGAATCATTTAAATGTATTGATGTAGTTGTATCTTCATTTAAATTATCTATAGCTATAGTGTATAGATAATTAGTATAATATCCAAAAGAATTTCTCATTGGATTCATTTGTAATTCACTTAATATATAAATTCGATCAATTAATAAACCAATTGTTAACCAACATAATGATAAACGTAAGACAATTTGCATTGTTAACATAGCGGGTAACTGTGATATAAATTTCGGTGTAGCATTATACTGATGATGTATATCCATATCTCGAAGTGTATTGTATTGCCTAGATGAATTAGAATGAACATCAGACCAATGATTGTTTATCAGTGTATTAGTAGAATAATGTCCAGTTGACATTGGTATATAACGTGGTAATGTTGATAACCATATTAACGATGAATTAATACCGGTTAATACATAGAATATAATTAGATAGTGGGATAATCTTTGTAGATAAGGACGTGTAAATAATGTATACTTTGGACATATGTAGTGTTTTGATTCTGTAAAAATATTTACAAGCACAAATAATATTGTTGCAGCTGGCAGCAATGGTAAACTGAAATAATAAATAATTTGTAAGATTTGTTGTGTTCGATCTGTAATCTTCTCATTAAATCCTTCCATTGAACTGGTTAACTGATCTTTTGGATGAATAACTGATGATAAGTATAATTGATTAATTGCTTCATTTAGATTGACCGGTCGAACTGGTTTTAACAGCCAATCTTGTATTAACAAACCTGAATTAGTAAATGTCCAATACATACAACTTGGCAAAGTAGCCATGCTTTTCCTTCAAAATGTAAATAAAGTTTCTTTTTTAGATTTGATTATCTAATGATAGATTCATGTAATACAAAACGGAGCTCATTTCAGTAATATCATGACAAATCAAGTAGTAAATGCACTAAAAGTTAAATAAATACAAGTAAATCATGACGTTGTCATAATATATAATTTCTAGTTGGATTTGTTCAGACCAATGAGAATAAAGCAAATTAATGTTGACACACCCACGCATATAAGCTATAAATACGATTGGATATTTCTTGACTAAATGCTGATTGGCTAGTACGCCAAAAAGGCAATTTTCATCGTTTAAAAAATTGGAACAACGATCTTCAAAAATTTTATTTTTATGCATAATTTTGAACATTGAAAAATAAATATCAAATGAAACAAAGTTTTATTCACATTAAGAATGTGATTTATGAAAATACCACTTAACTGATATTCCTAGATATATTGAATGTTTTCAGTGGTTATGTAAGCTATTTAAACTGAACACGTTGAAATCGGTTACATAATCTAATGAAATCATTATTTTATCTTAAATCAATACAATGAGATAATATTTCACTGAAGGCAAGTAATAAGGACCTTTAAATAGTGTTAGTTAGGCGGAAGAACAAAGATGTTTAAAGTTAATTTGTAGATTATTGTGATCAATTCCTTGAGAGTTGAAAACTGACTAATTTTGTTAACAAATGTTAAATAACTTTTTAAAATTGTGTCGTTTTATTGGATAATGTTACAAATCGGTCTGTGAAATTGAATGAATCAAATCGAGATGCTTCGATTTACTTATTGTGGCTGTACATTTCCTGGGATTTGGGAGCTAGATGATAAAGATATCAACATGTCACTAATTTCTACTTTCTCAAATGCTTCATTTTCAGCTAACAAATCTGATAATGAACCAGTAAATTTTCATATCTGCAACTGTTATCTTCAAGGTTTGTACACGTTGATTGCTAGAAACATACATCCCACGTTTACAATGGTTATTTTTCTCGTTTTTGATATTTCAAGAACTTAATTACTCAAGCTGTGATAACCCTGAACATATTTAAAAATAAGAGAGATGTTAGAAAAGAGGAAAACCAGTTTACAAGTTAATTGCTTACATGAGGTTTGTTTGTACCTATCTAGCTTAAAAGGAGAGGTAGAGCAAAAGGAAATGAGAGGTGATATTTTATATTTAGTCGTAGTTACTATTGATAGCAAGTGTGATATCGAGGTAGATAGAGTAACACTGAATTCTGACAAGCTTAACACCATGAGTTGCTGTTTAAAATTTCATTTACTAATTGCATTTTTATATGATGTCTATAATTTGCTAATAACTTACTGAGAACATTAGAAGAAGTGTGACAGAACTTAAGAAGACAACTTTTAAACGAATTTTTGTCAGAAAAAGCTGATTTAATACTTGCAGAATAATTAAAAAGTTCACTTCTACATAAGTTGGTCAATGATGATGTTTCTAAAACTGATAGTGAAATCTTCTAGACTGAACAATATAGCTCAGATTACATAATAGTGAAAAAAATTATCCTCCAGAACTTCAAATCCTCTTCATAATGAAGCTTAGTATCGTTATATCGAGGCAAATAGTCAAAATTACAGTCTGTTAAGTCTATTCTTTGTGATATCGCGACTCTAACCGATAAAATGTATCTGCTCATCATTTATCAACTATGGCAATTGTATTCCTTAAATTATTAATTTTCCATATATTTATTAACTGTTGTCATATCTGTTTTTCTCCCAGATTTATTGTAACCTTATTGTGATCCTATTGTTATGAGCTTAACGTAACTCACCATCAGCCATTATTACGATTGTATTTCTTGATGGTAATTGTCTTAGCATATGATATATAAACCCGATTGTTTTCATCCAATAAACATGCTCATATTCATTGTGTTTGTTCTATCTATACAAGCCCTATGAGGGAGGATTCGATCACTCCAGCATTATGCTAACCAATTTTTATTTTCAGGTCTATCAGGTTATAATTGTAATATAAATCTCCTTTTCTTCCGGCAATTACGAAAGTCATTTTAAATATCAGCCATTTGTTACTAGAGAATAATTTCGCTATTTGATGGTTCTGTTAAAGTTGGAAGGTTTGGCTCTTTGAATTTTACCTCCTGTAATAAATAAACTGAAACTGGGAGACACTGAAGGTTGTCAGAGTTTATGTCTGAATCCTTAAGCATGCATATGATGTAGCATACATGTTGTCGACTGATTTGGATAGAATTAAGCCCTAATCTATGAAACTATTCAAGCAAACTTTTACAAATAGTGATTTAATAGTTTAAAAATGTTTTCTTCTATCTGTTTTTCAATATATGGTTTAAGTATAATTTCCTTGAAACTTATAAGATTATTTAATTTGTATTGTGACTGGCAAGTGGAATCCAGGACGCGCGTTTCGTCCTATTTGGGACTCATCGGCTGGATGTTCGCTATATCGAGGCAATCCGCTCAGGATGCACATATAGCAACAGTGACTGACCAGCTTCAGTCTATAACAAATCAATGGGAATATACAAATTCATCCTACTACTTATAAGATGTTATCAGTAGTTTACGCACCGACTAACATTAATGTATTTATTTATATTATTCACTAAGTCATCAGATAAGTGTAATCTATCTATAGTATACAAATGCATACGTAAATATATGTCAGAATTTGGTATTAGCGTGTTACATATATGAATGACACATTAATGTGAGCAACAATCTTGTACTACTAACAACTTTAGAAGAAGTGTTTATGTTTTCATGAGAATAGTAGTAATTCTATCGGTTACATTTGGTAAAGGTTTAATTGTATTATTAAACTGTTGACACATTCATGCGGATACTATTAAGAGTTAGTCATCATGGGAAGTAGAATAATACCTCTGTGTATTGTTGTATAAAACGTTTGCTTGATTACATTGATAAGATAACTACACATCAACTACATACTGATATACACATATACACAGAAATAAGTATGTGAACCTTTTAATGCTGCTTAAAGAGGTGGTTATCTATCTAAACGTCGATACAGGTTTTCGAAAATGTGACATTTTTGTTGATGATTGTAGATTGTTTTGTTTAAACTGTCAACTAGAAACGTTTGACAGTAATAATGTGTTATGTGTAATTAATGAAAATCAAGTGATTTGTAAGCTTAATTCAACTACGTAAACATGACTGTAATAAAAGTTAAAATTGTCTATAATCACAGTTAATAGCCTGGGTTCAAGCTATGGTTTTAATGTGTAGGAGAGATGTTGTAATTTTTACTTAAGTGACTATAATATGTTAGAAAATATATTCTACACATGAAGGAATCTAACATGATCAGGTAAACTGAACGATAATAGGTGTATTCAAGAAACCGTAAGATAGATGACTGAACTCTGCAAGTGAATAGAATGATTGGGATGTTATTAAAAACAGGGGGGGGGATTCTAGAGATCATTGAATTCGAATTTCAACGTAATGAACAGAAATTAGATAACCATTGAAAACTAGAAAGTATTTAACAGATATTTAAGTCTACCATGTGACTTCACAAAAACTCGCCCGAATAACTTAGGTTCGATTTCTAGTGTGTTTTTGTATGTACACTGTCACTGTGAGGCTTCATACAACGACGAAACATCGTTAGGGATAAAGAACCAACAGCAAATGAAGATTTCATTGTTTGGTTGCAAATTCATCATGTGTTGGATAATCCCAAACAGAAAATCATTGCCAGCTACCTGCAAGGGAAAGATCTCTTCTTATGACCGAGGTCGTGGCATTTATACAGAACGGGTAGGTAGTTTTATGTTATAATCTACGGTAGATTTTTGGTATTTTAAATAGATCTCTGTCTCTAAGTAGCCCTCTGAAAGCACCCAAATTTGCAAGGAATCCAACTTTATTTCTGTTATTACGCGATGTATCGAACCGAGCACAACAATTTATATGGATAACTTTAATTCCTACAAGTGCTGCACAATACTTGGATACATTCGTTGTATCGTTGTTCACAGTCAGCACCCGTAACAGGGGTTCATACAAATAATATAAAGGCTTGATGGTCCAGGCAGAAAAATATCTGCACAAATATAAACGCATTCGTAGAAGATTCCTTAATAGCGTACAACTGAACAGCAGGAAGCACTGGAAAGCTGCATGTCCTAGTGTGGGACTTGTCATTGGTGGTGCACACCTTCCATCCCTAAAAGGAATTTAATCCATGCCCTTCATATTGGCTAACGCCTAACTCTCTGCACCACTAGGTGGCATCCTATGGTAGAATTCCCACTTCCATTAATTTGTGATATAGCATGGTAATCATTCATTGTCATTTGTGACAAGTGTCCCACTCTCGACAAGTCTGAACACCACCAGTCACGAATTTTCAAAAATATCATGTACCTCAAATTAAAAGAAGTGAGAATTCCACGATTGATTGTCACCTAGTGGTGTAGAGGTTTAGGGGTTTGGCGATCTGAAGCCTTTTGGAAGGAATTTGTGGCATGCACTGCTGTGGAGTTCCCTGATAGTACGAAACAACTATCCAGTGCTCCTTTCTTTTTAATCCTACCCTAACAGAATTAATCTCTGATGAATTCAATCAAGTAAACTTCATACCGATTTTCACAAACCGTCTTATTTGATTAGCAATATAATCAAAACAAATAATGGATATGAAAATTCTAGAAGAAATATTACTTTTGGACACCATAGCAACAAGTCATTTTGAAAATGAAAATTAACATCAGGAGTGTAAATGCATGAAGTTAAAAAAAAAACCATAAGAATGAATCAATAAAAATAATTTATAATTGAAAACATACAATAACATGTTACATAATTCAGTGCTGTGAAATGTAGTCACTAGGGAATGTACAATAAATGAATTCAATGTAGATTAAAGAATACATATTAAGACAAAAGTTTTGCACTAGTAGTCTTCTATATGATTGAATGAGTACCAATTTTATTGATTAAGATTTAATTTGTATGTATATGAATCTTCATGTTAAGTTGTCGTCGACTGAAATTGATCAATCTCTGATATCATATGTGCATTCTATGCAGATCACCTTGATACAGAATTAGTTCAAAAGTATTATTTGAGTTGCATTGTGGGTGATATGAGGAATCCAAGAAGTATGTTTCGTCTTGTTTCGAACTTATCAACTGAATATACTTGCATTCTAAAGTTGATATTCATATTAGGATTCGAACTCGGTTTGCTTCGTGTCAAATGTGATCAATATTATTTTTATTCAAACAAAAGATATTGTGAACGAAAAATATTCGTTTTAGTAAATAGTCACTTCACGTTTTGCAATTAAAAGTTCCAAATTAATGTTCACAAAACAATCTTAAGGCATAGAAACTATTTCGATATGAAGAATTTGTCTATAGAAGTCTTGAATTGTTCGTAAAGTATGACTGTTGATGTTGTGTTATGATAACATTCATGTAACTTGCTTAATTTATATAGTAAACTGAAACCTAAGAAAAACTATAATACGGTTAAGTGAGGTGATTTCTTCTCGTCGATTTCATCTTCAAATCTGTCCAATTGCATATAGATTTGGTTTTCTTTGCCCTATTCTCCCGTTTAACACGTTAACTGTTAGTGTATCATTTCTCATTTACGAACTACGGTTGATTGATTATGTATATAATGCTCCCCTTCACAGTCACTATTACGCCTATTTTGTATTAATGTAAGCTTTCTAATTAGTTTACTGGGTGGTTGGGTTTTGTCTATATATAAAAAAATGCTTATAATACAATACGATTTTGTTTAGTTGATTCATCGGCTTACGTTTTTTCTATAATAGCCGAGGATCAAGTAGGAATCTGGAAGATATACAGAAATCAACTAGGCACTCTTTAGCGCTGTTATTACAACCATGTGCGCAACAGGCAATATCAACCAGTCAGTATCATAGACGCAACCACAGAGTTATCTTAGGATGAATTTGTATATTCGCACTGATTTGTTATTGACTGAAGCTGGTAAGTCTCTGTTGCTATATGTGCATCCTGAGCTGATCGCCTCGATATAATGATTGTTCACAAGTATTATTTAAATTTGATTGTAACTGACAAGTGGAATTCAGGGCACGCGTTTTGTCGTATTCGGGACTCGTAGGCTGGATGTACCTACATCTCGATGTTGATGTTCACAGTGGAATTCGAACTCAGTCCGTTTTGTGTCAAACGCCACTTCGTCTGGACTCAGTAGTCTAGTAGTGAACGTGGTGGCGTTTGGCACGAATCGAACTGAGTTCGAATTCCACTGTGAACATCAACATTGAGATATAGGTACATCCAGCCTACGAGTCCCAAATACGACAAGACGCGCTTCCTGGATTCCACTTGCCAGTCACAATCCAACTTAAAAAACGCATAGTTATCTGTTTTAATCTATCACATTACATAAACATGGCTTTAATAAAATGATGAAAATTGGTTAAATATAGTAATAAAACTAAGTACACATAAAGTTGATCAATGAAGCTTTTGTCGGAGTTGAATAAAGAATATCACAGAAACTAAATAGAAAATATACCACTACGTTGGATCAGTTGATAAGATAGTGTGATACAATGGAAAACAACCAAGTTCAGACGGATACAGAAACAAGATTAAATCAATTCGGGTAAATAATGTCAGAGTGGGGAGGGGGGTGGGTGGGTGGTTGTATAAGAATTATGAAAATCTATAAAATCAGATGTTAAATGGGAAGAGCAAAAGAATTACAATTATTTGATGATATAATATGGAAACTTACCAACTAGTTCCATGGTAAAATAACTGGATGAACAATTTTCTTCTATAAAATAGTACCGGTTTCTCGATGTTTATGGCGATGGTCTCATCAATGCATAGTACTTTGAAACATAATACTTTGGAATGTTTCTGTTCACTCTATGTGTAACTTTGAAAGATGCATCTTTCTTAATCTTATGGTTAATGTTAACTAGATGCATTGTCATTGAATTTCTAATGCAACCACTGTTATCTTTCCTCAACCAGACTGGAAAATGTTACTGAACTCTTTTGGATAAAATAAACATTGAACAAACGATATACCATCATCCCACAGGGACAGGTGCATTTGCAAATGCACGCTGAAGAGTCTAAATGTGATAGTTATTCCTCTGAATTATTTTTAAATAACAATTAACTGGAAAACACACTTCTAAGATTTACTGTAAGGAAAGCCCTTTTAATGGCTTTGGAGACTCTTTTCTTCAGGATATCATTGAATATATCACTTTTGAAGTTGACATTAAGGTAGAGTCTTATCATTGATGTGGAGATTGTCAGCTCTGTCGGATGTTTAGGATTTATGTTTCGTGATTAATCTTAAAGAAAACTCATTTTTCATTAACATGTTTTTGAGAAACATTAACTCTCCATCTAAAAATTCAGAAGTGCAGATTTTTCGGATTCTTGACACAAGAGTCATAATCAGGTTTCACTCCCTAGGGATGGTGGATTCAGGTATACAGACTCGTTAGTTGACTATTCCATGAGAATTTTCCGTAAATGGATCTCTGTAACGATATTTCAGAACCCCATTCTATTTTAACATCAAGGAAGTCTTAGCTTAATTCTTTTTTATCAGTGAATTGGAAAGATGAATGGGAGTGACTGAAGACATATTAGATATTAATAAGATTGGAATTTTAATTTTTGCAGAAGTGTGAAATGTCGATGATTGGTATTAGCTGATTATTTTCAATGCCAGTCATGAAGTAATCTGCTAGTAGAGGACCTAAGAGGGATCCCATTGTTATTTAAACCTTTTGTCCATAAATTATGTTGTCGAACATAAGCTGTACACTAAAAATGCATCTTAATAATAATTTCTTAAGATAAGTAGTCTGTATTCTGGTGTGTAGCATGTTCTCTTTGATGTATTTACAAATGAAGCATATTGTTTCAGTGACAGAAACATCAGTGAAAACAGACTCCACATTCAATAAGATCATGAGCTTGTTATGTACATTAGTATCTTTTATATCTTTAGTGAATCCAAAGATATCTTGCAGTAAATATTCTTGGATTGGTTGTTTTTTCAGGTTCTGAGAGGTTAGTTAGCCATTTGGCTATCCGATGATATAGGAATTATAACACATCAATGATATGACGAAGAGGTAATCCGGGTTTATGCAATTCAAGGAGAGACTTGTATAACGTTATACAACTATTGAAATAGACAAGATTATTACTGTGAATATATAGACATATGTAAGTGACAAGAAAAGAGAGTGGGGAAGCATCAATCGCAATAGGATCAAGTGTTTAGTCAAAAACTGAATCCTACATCAAATACTGTTGGTTATGTAAGAATTTTTAAAATGGAGTGATTGATAATTAAAATTTGCAACATTTGTGCAAGTCAAAAATAATAATGATAAAAAAGGACCATAACATACTTACTCACGCCTGTTACCCCTCTCAGTGGAGCATAGGCCGATCACCAGTAATCTCCATTCAACTCTTTCCTCAGCAATCCTTTCCAGCTATCTCCAGTTACTGTTTGTCCTTTTAATGTCTACTTCTAGCTCTCAAAGCAGTGTGTTCTTTGGCCTTCCTCTTCTCCGTTTTCCAACATGATTCCAAGTTAATGCTTGTTTCGTGATTTAGTCTGATAATTTTCGCAATGTATGTTCTATCCATTTCCACCGTCGTTTCCTGATTTCCTCTTCAGCTGGAAGCTGGTTTGTTCTCTTCCATAGTAGGCTGTTGCTGATGGTTTCCGACGAACGGAAATTCAGTATTATGCGTAGACAGTTGTTGATAAATACTGGTACCCTTCTAAGGATGTTTGCAGTAGTTCTCCACGTCTCAGCTCCATAGTGAAGAACTTTGTTGACGTTCGAATTGAAGAGTCTAACTTTGAGGTTGGTAGACAGTTGTTTGGAGTCCCATATATTTTTCAGCTGTAGAAATGCTTCCCTTGCTTTGCCGATCCTTGCCCTTACATCTGTATGGGATCCTCCTTGTTCATCGATGATGCTCCCCAGGTATGTAAAAGTATCCACTTCCTTCAGAGTTAAAAGGACTATAAACAGATCAAATATTTGGCACTGATTACTTTACCCTGAAGAAGTTCATAACAGGTGAAACATTGAAATTATGAAATTTTAATCTCTGAGATTACTTCACATATAATTTATGCCTTTTTTGTCTTTCATTTACATGGCACTCAATTTCTATTAGTATATTCAATCAAATCTCTACGAATGTTTATCAAATGGTTGGTTTACAAAGAATTGCGTTATAAATGAGATGAAGCAGGTTACGTAAGAAATAGATTAGTGAAATAAATGATATTCGATGACTAATAATGGTGACAATAATAGTAGTATGAAGATTTACGAATGATAAGAACAAAGAAAATAATATTTGAATAAGGTGAATGAAAGTTAGACAATTACCCTAATTAAGTCATCGTAAGCTGTAAGTTGACTTATTAGATCTACAATTTGCCAGGACAAAAGAAATAGTTGAGTGCATTTCTTTTATATACAGAGCTCCGAGCCCTTAACTCATATAACTATCGTTTACATTGTTTGAACGACACTGAGTCTAACTGCTTTTAGAAGATAACCATTCATACTCATTACTTGACTCATTTGGATTAAATGAAGAAATAGCGAACTGCTGATGTTTTTGACAACGCCCTTGTTTAACTGTGCTCAAAGGTGTTCACGAGTGTGGAGGAATAAATTTCTAAAGCACCTAACAACGTAACTTGCTCTATATGAGCAACTGAACTGATAGATGCAAAGAGAGATAGTATGCATAGATAATTTATCCTTCAATCTTGGTGTCACCATTAGGTGAACCGAAAATACCAAATGCAGTTTTCCATTGTTTATTGTTCTTTGGATGGCTTAGTATAACCTTAGCATTAACGATTAGTCGAGTGCATCACTTCTAAATGATGTTATTATACGATCCCTTATTGAAGTTTTATGTGTGAAAATTTCTCACAGTAGACATTTTTCTATTGTAATTCGTTGTTTTTTACTTTTAAAAGTGAGTTTGTTCTTTCCAATCCTTTCAACTGTACATCTCGTTAACTATAAATGACGTAATTACTATTTATTTTTATTGAAGTTTTTGCTTTTCCTTACGTTTCTATTGAATTTCTTTGATTGTAATATACGAAGTCTACTTCGTCTTACTTGACCGTTCGGTAATGACAACTGCCATATTTGTTCATTCTCCTTTTTGATTATGTTGCTTGAATTGACTTGAGATATACCTTTTCTGATTGTGGTTTAAACTACACTCTTGTTACTTTGTTATTAATATTTCTATAGCTGATTTAAACAATGCCTTTTTAGTAAACAGTATATGATCTATTCTCAAAAGAAGGGGATTATATTCCTGTTAGAATTGAATTGATCATTAAAATTTGCGGAATAAACAAACGTTGAATAACAAGGGTGGCGATATTTATTTAAGTAATAATGCACGGTTATATATATGACTTTATATAAAACCTTACCTCACCCAACTATTTTGTTTTGAATTTTAACTGGGCAGGAGTACATGTATTCAAACTAACCTCAACAATGATTCTTCGTTCCAAAGTGAGACACTTTGGAAACTATAGTTCTAAACAAAATTCAGAATATTGAACTAAATCATTTGGCTGTACTGCTCGGCTGCTACTGCTGTAAATAGATGGAGCTTTTTCTGGTGTTCTGTTACTTTGATTTATAGTTCCAACCACACTTCATGGAAAATCAGGCTTGAAATTGATGGATGCCGATAGAGTCAGATTAAACGACGAACTTCCTTTTACAATGAAAACGTCTTTGAATGGTTCGGACCTAAAGAAGGGGCAATAATAATGATAGTATTATTGTTTGTGATTAGATAGTAAATGGACGGGAGTCAAACCCGAAACAATGAAGGAGAGTGTGACTCGAAGGCGAAAATGCTTACAGGATAGGTATGACGTAAAGTCAACGTAAGCGAATGATTCCTATCGAAAAAGAGTAGCACTTGTTGTGGTAGGTTTGAATCTCCACAAGGTTAATTCAGTGGCCAACCAATGACATTTAGGATGTTTATAAGACAATTCAAGACCTACTCTGCATGCCTATCCAAACTAATCACGACAGTTATTCTTCATTCCAAACTGCCTCAGCTCGAAAACTACATTTATTTAGTATGGGTTTGTATCTTCCAAATGTTAGAATACGGTTTATCAGTCATAATTGGACTGCCTCAATTTCATGTTAAGACAAAAGTCTTATTAAATTTATATTGTAGCTAGAAGTTAAAAAGCAGTATTCATGTTTCATCTTATTTGAGATTCATCAGCTGATATACATGCCATTATTTCACATATGAGTAACCTTTTTGGCTTAGTTGATCAAAGGATAACTTTATGTCATTTGAAATGAATGATTTAAGATTCAGTTTACAAGTGAACATTAACACTAAAGTGAATATACACTCAACTGACGAATCAGAAATGTGAAGCGTTGAATATTTTAGATTCTACTTAGCTGTTTGGGATGTTAGATCCCTAAAACTCATTTGGCAAACCTGTTGTTTTTGTGATTTTATTGTGTAAATTTAAATTTCCTGTTTTCGCTCCAAAAAGTTCCATACTCATCTTCACTTCGTGTTTCCCACTTGGTAAGACGCTAAATCTTATTGGTTCATTGTTTATTTTAGTACACTATTTATGACATTCTAAAGACGCTCTCTTTATTGTATATTTACGCATGAGTTGTGTGTGTTGATGTCATCCAAAAGGTTGCCTGTGGAATTAAAAGCTTTTTGCTGTCATTGGACTTCTTACTCTAGTTAGCTGGGCTGGGGCGCTGCGGAATAGCTTAGCTTCCTGTTATTGCGTCATTGGTCTTACGTTCGTTAGCAGGTATCTAGGTGTCACCCTCATTCGCTAATCCTTAGCATTAGCAAAGCACAATTCAACTTTTAATGAAACACGTATGAATGTTATTATTATTCACTTATACTATTTGTAAGGTACATTTTCTTGTTGCTAACTTTTTAAACAATAAACATTTTTATGGACTTTTGTTAGAAGAAAAAATACAAAATGTCATTTTCTACCTCATTACTTAAATTTCTAATGGTTCTCAGTCTTTTGTATTTAAAATCACTACGATCAACTTAATACTTTTAATGGATGAATATACAGTCATAATTACGGTTATTATAATAATAGTATTGGTACTACTACTACTACTACCACTACTACTACTACTACTACTACTACTACTACTACTACTACTACTACTAATAATAATAATAATAATAATAATAATAATAATAATAAATACTCACAAAACTGGAAACATTTTTCCAAGTTCTAAAAATTATGTAGGTTACAATAGCCAAGTCATATTCTTTTCATACTGATTAACTTAAATGGCAATTATCAGTTGTAAATGGGAGTTGTTTAGATTGTTAAATATCGATTTGAGATCACGAATTAGTCTGAATTAGATAACTAGTGATCACCAGGAAGTATAGCAGTTTCATCCTAGTATGGGACTCTTCATGAGGGAATTAGAAATATCAACCGTAGGAAGCCGACTCAGTGATCTAATGGTAAAGCATTCACCGTGGAGATAGAGAGTCCTGGGTTAGATTCCTAATGGGGTCGTGGATGCGCACTGCTAAAGAGTCTAATAATAAGACGAAACAGCTATTTGATGTTTCCTAGTTATTAATGGTTGTCTAATTCAGACCAATTCGTGATATCAAATGACACTCAGAAAGATTATTATAGAATAAGAATATTCTCAAAACTAATGTTTTTGCTTTCACCCAACTTGATTATAGTACAATATTTATTTAGCTTATGTGTATTGAGAAAACAACATTAAATACATTGGTGTTAAGTGGTCGGAGGTGGTCAGTGGGAGATCCTAGTTGATGTAGGTTTTGTACTAGTCAACACTTGTCAGTACGACATAGTCTAAGTCTTGCAGGAACTGATATTCACAAGGGCACTCATTTCACAGAAGGTTTCAGTTATACTTTAGTTAATGAGTGTTAAATATACTAGTAACTAGATGAGTCGGTGTATGCTACCAACTACTTTAGACAACCTTATTATCGAGAAAACAGTGTATCCAATACCGAGTGACTTATAATAGCGACTATCATGATACGTCACGATTGATCTGTATATAGGACAACATCGACATTTATCATTACTGATTGGTCAGTTATAATTTTTGAAGACATATTTCAAAATCACTTAGGCACAGGTAAGTAGTATCACAGACGTTTTCACGTACAATCATGATAACAGTTGAACCCAGGATCAACAGGGCCGGTAAATATCGAGTTATCTGTCAGATGAACAAGTCGGTATTCAAAAATAAGACGTTCGATACTAGCCCTGAACGTTTTCATTCCAACCTATACCTAAGTTGTAAGTGTGTAATATCGCATACTCTAGTGTTCAGTAGTTGGTTACTTTAAGTTAATGTATGATGCGAATTTACAAACTGGATAGTACTCAAAAACCTGTCATTCTACTAGGATGTTAATAATTTTACTGAGTGTGGTTTGTTACAAGTGTAAATTCAAGGAGTGAATAGTAACACTTAGATGTACGTTTTATTTTGTTATTATATTACAATGAAGTAAACATGTATTCCTTGAAGTCGACACATTCGGACAAAATGAAAACCATAGAGGATAAATATTTATAGATGTAGTTATTATACAATTAGAAGTTACTCTGCGTTGCTGACTGACTTCAGCTGGAACAATAATAAATGTGATAGAATATTAGACATTTTCATCATATTAGCTATGAACTAGTCAGTTGTGTTGACTACATTTAATCTCACCACAAATAGGGAAGCCAGTATCTTCTTTGTGTTTTCCAGTGAAACCAGTATTATTCAGACAGTCGATTGGCACTCAATGGTTTACAATTTCAGCTTCAATCAGTGCACGAAATAGCAAGGTAACCATTTAGTAAAAGTCATGATTCAAATTTGTCCCAGAAATGATGACATCATTTGTTATTAATAGAACTAAACGACAGTTAGCTTCAGTTATCGCTTAAAAGCATTTAATCTCATGGAGTAAATGTCCCTTTTCACATTATTATGTCTGCAGCGTCTAAGAAAGTTTTCTGGTTATGAAGATTTCCTACTCAGCTCTGACTTTATGAGTAAGCGAAAATGATATTTCTAAAAATTATGACAAAGTAATTGTTCAAGTTTGACGTTTACTACTGTTCAGCATTAGCTGACCATTCTCACTCTCAACTTACCTATTAAGCATAGATTTGTGCGTTCGGCTTTTAGCCACATGTTATTTGTGAGACGTAATGTCACTACACGGCTGATCAAACTAAAGTAGGTTAAGCAGGGTTCAAACCTCAGATCCACTAGTTGAAGGATAAGTATTTTAAACCACTAAGACAAGTAAAATATAAAATATCAGGTAGCAGGTACTTCCTCCCAACAGTAGTACGATTGTATGCATTGCCAAACGGCATAGATATCAAAATATCTGAAGGAACAAGCTTCAACAAGCATGCAATTACTTTGACAAATTAAGTAAATACTGAATATGAAATATAGTGTACTGTCATATTAGAGAAGCTAATTAACCAAGTCACAGACAATTACTAACTGGCATTAATTGGTATAACTCCGCCCGCAGCTCTTCTAGGGTTGTTGCCGGTCCCAAGCCCGGGTAAAGGAGGAGGGTTGGGCGTAGGGCTAGCACCCCTATCCCGTAAAATACAAGTTTGCTAAAAAAACGCTTACCAGAATAAACAAACTTAACCATTTAAACTCTGCCCTGGAAGTGGAAGGAACCTATATGACGCTTCATGATGAAAGCCGAGATTCTTCGGAAGTCATGAGGCCGATGCCACCCCCTCTAACGACCAGAGCAAAAATTTTTATAGGTACATGGAATGTTCGGACAATGTGGGAGACAGGGAAGATCAGCCAGATAGCAGCAGAAATGAAGAGATACAATTTAACTGTGCTCGGGATCAGCGAAACGCATTGGACTTAAACTGGACAGAAAACATTAGCCACTGGAGAGGTGCTACTATATTCCGGGCACGAAGAGGAAAATGCCCCACACACCCAAGGAGTTGCTCTGATGCTGTCTAAGAAAGCGCGCAATGCACTTGTAGGATGGGAACCACATGGACCCAGGATCATCAAAGCATCTTTCAAGACAATGAAGAAGGGGATTACAATGAACATCATCCAGCGTTATGCACCCACCAACGACGGCAACGACGAGGACAAAGATCAGTTTTATGATAGGCTTCAGTCAATTATAGCGAAGTGTCCAGGAAAGGATCTGACAATCCTGATGGGGGACCTAAATGCCAAAGTCGGAATGGACAACATCGGTTACGAAGACATCATGGGACGACAAGGACTGGGAGAAAGAAATGAAAATGGTGAAAGATTTACGAATCTTTGCGCTTTCAACAAAATGGTCATAGGTGGTACAATATTTCCCCAAAAACGCATACACAAGGCTACATGGATCTCACCGGATCATACTACAGAGAATCAAATCGATCATATATGCATCAATAAAAAATTCAGAGGATCAATGGAAGATGTGAGAACCAGGAGAGGAGCTGATGTAGCTTCAGACCACCACCTAGTGGTTGCCAAAATGAAGCTGAAGCTAAAGAAGCAATGGATAACTGGAGCAACAGCATTAAAACGATTCAATACAACCTCTCTACGGGATATTGACAAACTCAAGGAATTTAAAATAACTCTCAACAACAGGTTCCAAGCCTTACAAGATCTGATGAACGAGGAAGAAACCACTATGGAGGACAACTGGAAAGGAATCAAAGAGGCACTAACTTCAACTTGTCAAGAGGCTCTGGGCTGCAAGAACTACCATCATAAGGAATGGATTTCCACAGAGACCCTGAGCAAAATTCAACAAAGGAGGAACAAGAAGGCAGAAATCAACAACAGCCGAACTAGAGCAGAAAGAATCAAGGCACAAAATGAATACACAGAAGCAAATAAACAAGTAAAGAAGAGTATTCGAGCCGACAAACGTAAGTATATCGAAGACCTTGCAACGACAGCGGAGAAAGCTGCAAGAGAAGGAAATATGAAACAGCTATACGACTCAACGAAGAAACTGGCAGGGAAATATAGTAAACCAGAGCGACCGGTCAGGAACAAAGAAGGCAAGCTAATCACCGAGATTCAAGAACAAAGAGACAGATGTGTAGAACATTTCGAGGAACTCTTGAATAGACCAGCTCCACCGAACCCACCAGACATCGAAGCAGCACCTACAGACCTCCCGAAAGATGTCAATTCACCAACGATAGAAGAAATCAAGATAGCCATCAGACAGATCAAAAGTGGGAAAGCAGCAGGACCTGACAATATACCAGCCGAAGCACTCAAGTCAGATGTAGACATAACGGCGAGGATGCTCCACGTTTTATTCAAAAGGATCTAGGAGGAAGAACAGGTGCCGGCAGACTGAAAAGAAGGATATCTTATCAAGATACCAAAGAAAGGGGATTTGAGCAAATGCGAGAACTACAGAGGGATCACACTATTGTCAGTACCAGGGAAAGTCTTCAACAGAGTGTTGTTGAACAGAATGAAAGATTCAGTGGATGCTCAACTTCGAGATCAACAGGCTGGTTTCCGTAAGGATCGGTCATGCACAGACCAAATCGCAACACTACGGATCATCGTTGAACAATCAATTGAATGGAACTCGTCACTGTACATCAACTTCATTGACAATGAGAAGGCGTTTGACAGCGTAGATAGGAAATCATAATGGAAACTTCTTCGATACTACCACGTACCAGAGAAACTCGTCAACATCATCCAGAATTCTTACGACGGACTACAGTGCAAAATCGTGCATGGAGGACAGCTGACAAATGCATTCTCAGTAAGAACCGGTGTCAGACAAGGCTGTCTGCTCTCGCCCTTCCTCTTCCTCCTAGTGGTTGATTGGATCATGAAAACCTCTACATCTGAGGAGAAGCACGGGATTCAATGGACAAGTAGGATGCAACTTGATGATCTGGACTTCGCGGATGATCTAGCACTTCTATCCCATACACAACAACAAATGCAAGTGAAGACAACCAAAGTAGCAGCAACCTCAGCATCAATAGGCCTGAACATACATATAAGAAAGAGCAAGATCCTCAAATTCAACACAGACAGCACCGACTCAATTGAACTTGATGGTGAAACTCTGGAAGAAGTAAATACCTTCACATACCTGGGGAGCATCATCGATGAACAAGGAGGATCCGATGCAGATGTAAGGGCAAGGATCGGCAAAGCAAGGGCAGCATTCCTACAGTTGAAAAATATATGGGACTCCAAACAACTGTCAACCAATCTGAAAGTTAGACTCTTCAATTCGAACGTCAAGTCAATTCTTCTGTATGGAGCTGAAACGTGGAGAACTACTACAAACATTCTCAGGAGAGTACAGGTATTTATCAACAACTGTCTACGCAGAATATTGAATGTCTGTTGGCCGGAAACCATCAGCAACAGCCTTCTTTGGAAAAGAACAAATCAGCTTCCAGCTGAAGAGGAAATCAGGAAACGACGTTGAAAATGGATAGGACATACATTGCGGAAATCATCAGACTGTATCACGAGACAAGCACTAACTTGGAACCCTGTTGGAAAACGGAGAAGAGGAAGGCCAAAGAACACCCTGCGTCGAGAACTGGAAGCAGACATAAAAAGGATGAATAGTAACTGGAGACAGCTGGAAAGGATTGCTGAGGAAAGAGTTGAATGGAGATTACTGGTGATCGGCCTATGCTCCTCTGAGAGGGGTAACAGGCTTAAGTAAGTAAAGTAATTAATTGGTATAAAACAATGTATAATAAGACATCATTTCATTACCAGTTTAACTGAATAACTTACGGGATCATGTCTCGCCTAGTTTACACATATAATGGTTACAGATCTAGAGCGACGAAAGACACATTCACATTCAGCTAACAAAGTAGAGTGTTATAACGAAAATAATCTGTGATTAATATATCGATTCCAATCGGCGTGCCTAGTCGTTCACTGTTCGTCTTCCCTATACCCACTTAGTCCTAAGCCGAAACAAGAGAACACAAGATGAATGAACCAAACAGACAGAATCATATTGTATTTCAAATATTCCTTTATATATACACAAAACTTGACCACTCAGTTAACCAATAAAAAAACTAGCATTAATACAAAATAAGGGCCATAATGACTGTGAAGTGGAGCATTATATACACAATCAGTCAACCATAGTTCATAAATGAGAAATGATACACTAATCGCTAATGTGTAAAATGGGAGGAAATGGCAAGAGAAATTGAATAATAATAGGAACATAATGTTTACTTTGTATACAGTCAAAATTAGGAAAGTCTACAGAGAAACAGTCCTCGAAGATAATCAATCTTTAGATGACCGTCATATCATAGAGTAACAATAGTTATGTGCCTATCTGACCTGCGTAACTCAGTGTATAACGTGATAGTGTTTGACTCAAATAGAATAAATTCCAATCCATGTGTAGAAACGAACACGAATGGGAGCATATCTAACCGATTGGTTTAAAATAGAATGAGGCGTAAATTGTTCATTGCTCCTTCTAGCCATTACAGAATTACCTTCGATAACCAGAATTAAAAATTATCCATGAATAACATAGAACGACTCTATAAAAGTTTGCTGGTGCCATTGCAATTAGAAGAGTAAAACCTAACTTTAGTATTACAAAGGAATCAGTAGTTAACCTCCGATTGCGCTGGTAACAATAAGTCAATGAGCCAGTTTCATCTTTCAACTACTGGTAACAGGAAGTCAGCAATTTAAGCTCTTACGATTCTTACTCCTTTCCTTTATACATTTTCATAACAGTAATGTAATCATAATTAGATAATCGAAGCCTTTCAGATATTTGCTAGATCTTTCATTCTTATTTCACCTATTGAATTATTTTTTATACCATTTTCCATATTATGTAATAAAACTCCAGAATACTCATATTATTAATGGAAGTGGGAATTCTATCATTGGACGCTGGCCCAGTGGTCAGATGGTCAGGTATTCGTCAAAAAAATACCCTGAGGCGGAATTTAGAATGAGTACTGCCACAAAGGAGTTGCATACTAGAACGAAACAGCTGTGTAATGCTTCCTTGTTTTTTAATAGTAATCTGTCAACATCAATCTGTGACGTATTCAATCAACTAAAATACCATTCCATATATACCAACTGAATTCTAATTTAATTAAAAATACTTTAAATTAAACTTATTTACAGATTCACCATCTAAACAATCCAATGTTACCTAATGAATATTCCAATTAACATAATCAACATATGCATTAATAATTTGAGCTATCGAATATTAATAGTCTGTATGTAGCTGATGAAACTGAATGCAACGAAACCGATTCAATTCAAAGTATACTACCAACATTGTCGTTCTTGCATTAATCATAATTTAAATTATCCTGTCATATTATTGCATATCACAAGGCAATAAACATGTTTCATTCAATTTTATTCAGACTGAAGAAAGTACACGAATAAAACGTTATGAGTAAAATACAGTTTGTCAATTTAAAGAAACATTAATTTAAACAGACTAAGGCAACTAGCCGTAACTTCTAATTTCATCAGCAAAGACTTACAATATCAGTTTCATACAACTTGATCCTTTGAACAATGAAGAAAACTGAACAAGAAACAAACAAGATTTATTTAAATAGAATGTATGAACTTATCAGCTGACAGTGGGCAGTTTCTTATCATCAACTATGAAGAGCCTACTATTAAAAGAAATGACATTAGAATTGAATGTTTGACATATATTCAGAGCAAGATGGAGGATTACAAAGGAAACAAAAATAAGGTGTAATAACTACAGTCGAATACACGATATACCAAGTAGCTTAGTTGAGATTGATAGACGGGTGAGATTGTAATAGTGAAGTAAACAATTTATCATTTGATCGTAATAAGGTCAAAATTAAAATAAAATTATGAAAATCATGGTGGTTTTGTGGAGACTAGTATTCATTTTACTATTTGTGTTCTTTAGGGATTGATGTTGTTTGGGTATCATTGTAAACCAGGTGACACTGAACGTCTGTTTCATCCTTATTATGGAACTCTTCAGTTGGTCACTCGATCATATTACGGAATCAAAGCCAAAACCTCTATATCCCACAACAAACATCTAACTACTAAGACTACTAGACTAGTTGGCATCGAGTGGTAAAATTCTCGATTTATTCAGTGACGATGTAATCGAATTCTTGAAGAATCGTGATATTTACATTGAATGATCATTTGATAATGATTAATGTGATGCTTATTTAACCTCTAAAAATGCTAAGCAAGTTCCATCAATCAATTTGTAAAATTTTCCTCCAAATGTTGAAACAGGTAGACCAGTGACCACATTACAATACAATCCATAGAAATCAGTCAGTAGTATACAGGATTGGACATATATCACACTGGTTATTACTCTACGATCAGTTAGTGTATACTTACATTTACTCCCCCCCCCCACCTGACAACTTTTAAGAATACTGAAACAATAAAATTTGCAGTACAACACAAATTCATTATTCTATTTGAAGGTTTCTCATCAGCTGCCTTCAGATTAAAAGTATAAAGAGTATACAAAATAAACATTTGAAAAAAATGATTTCATAGGTTGGCTATATATTCAGGGATTGTTCAAATCAACACTTCATAGCATGAAAATACGAGGTAGTTGGATAAATTAAGACATATATGATATCATGGTTTCATTGTGAGTTTTCATGAGAAATCTAAGTTTAATTTTTGATAATCTTAAGAGCTGTAAGCTTTAATGGTTATAGATAGAATAGAGAAAAGCTTTCGTTTCATTGGCTTCTGAGTCAGGTATCAATCGACCATCACTTCCACTAGGTACAGACCTAAGTATATAAAAATATATAGATAAAAGAAGTGTTTTGCGGGGTAGCAACAGAAATCGGTTTAAGTTCTTAAACATAAATACAGTTTTTTTCTTAAAGGCCTCGGTAGCATTTGTATAGACTGTTTCGATCGGTGGGGATTTCTTGGATTTGAGTATTCTTAATGAGAATAAGTTGTACCAACAATGTAATCCATTGTATTGTACCTTAAGTTTTGAGTTATGCCACTGAGATATATACTTTAAATCATTCTAAATAGGTGTATTAATGTGTGCTCAGGAGTGTTTAGGATTATATGTCACTATGATGTCTTTACGAAGCCGCCTATATTCTATGAGATACAAGTCTAGCGTTAACAGTCATTCCTTATATGATTTAAAGTCCGAGGATGGACTTCGTGGATGTTTTTTGAATTCTTTCCAGAGTATTGTTGACTTTCTGCAGTGATGATTCAAACATCGCTTCCATATTGTAGATGAGGGAGTGGGGAATAAAACTACTTAAAATTACATGAAAAATCTTGCTATCAAACTGGTCAAAACCAATTAGAAATTTTACATTAATGCAAAACAAGGAAGATAGTGACAATGAATAGAGGTAACTTGTACACAACTAATTAACCGTAGTTTATAATAAGAGATAATGTACTAACAATAAATACACTGGACAGAAGGACAGAACATGAAGTACATGATAATGATAGAAATAAAAATGATTACATCACACACAACTAAGACATTGTTCTGATAGTTAGTTATTCATCTTAATAAAAACTGAATACCATATCGAAACCAAACTCCGCCTATAGCTTTTCTAGGGTTACTGTCGATCCCAAGCCTGGGAAAAAAAGGAAGGTTGGACATAGAACTATCATTCCCATCCCGTAAAACACAAACTTACTAAAAAAAGGAACGCTAACCAATATAAACAGACCAAACCATTATATTGAAACTAATGAAACTACACATCATCATCATCACCATCATCATATCCATGATTTCAATATATACACACATAAATTTCCTATTTCATTAGATTCTCATCAGTTCTGTTTAAGATTTATCTATTTGATGTAAAAAAGATAAATGAATTAAATATAGAATAAATCGAAAACATGTCATTGTTTATCAGTAGTATGTATAACTATGAACATTGACAATATGTATAGTTTATATGTAATGTAAACTAAGTTAACATAATTACTTTTTACCGAAAAAGGAAATACAAGTCAATTAACAATGTTGTTGTCAATGAAATGAGATATATTTATCAGAGAAAAAAACCATGAACTCATCTAAAACTATGTAATGAAAAGTATTGTTTAAGTTGGATTATGACTGACAACCGGAATCGAACTTAAACAATGCATATGATCTATTACTAAATCCAGGCAATGAGTATAGGATGTACATAAAGTGATACAGACTGATCAATTTCAGTTCATGACAAATTAATGGGAAGATTCAAATATATCCTAATTACATAAGAAATTAAAGTTTTCTTTGATGTATCATAGTGATACATGTCATTGAAACAGATGAGTTATCTTCATGCTGATGATTTATTCTATGAAACGGATATACCAGGATAACTCAAGAAGAACAACTAAATTTCAGAATTGTTTTCTTTTAAAAGGGGGTTATTTCATTTATATGAAGTGTATGCATGTCGATTACTTTCTTTCAATTATTATCATGTTTTATTCGCCTTAACCTTCTATTAAACTCATCAACTGTTGCCATTTTCATTCCCATTTAGGAATTACAACTTATTAACTGTGTACCTGTGTCGCCCTCTCCCATTTCCTGTTTTCAGTCATGATTATCCCGCCATTTTGAATGAATGTTACTTTCTGTATGGATCAATTATGTGATCATATTTTGTCTGTATATAAATGGATGTATGAAGTATATTTTTTCTCTGTCTGGTTGTTAGTTCAGCTATCTTGTGTTCTTTATTCAGGTTTGAGTACTATTAATATCAGGGTAAACGAAGGAGCATAGAACAAGTAGTCTAGGTGTCTAGTTTACTGTAGTGTTTCCTAGCAAGATTGTTGTTGATCGTAGTTCACGATATATCAGAAATCTCTTACTAATTCTTTGTTCATGGGATCCTCTTAAATGATACAATCACACGAACTCACATTTTAATGACACTTTGAAATGTTGTTTAGTTGGTAACAAAATGAAATTTCAACAGATCATTCATCATATGCTGATAGAGTTTTTCGAAAGAATATGAGAATAGAAGTGATAAGAAGATACAAGTTGCATGAATCGGATTTTAGAGTACAAAGACAACGATTTCATTGATTACCGTTGGCAATTCAAAGAAGATTTATTACTAGCCAATTTCGGATACGATAAGTTGGAACTAGACTCTTGACCTATATGAAATATACTTTTCATATTTAAGCTTAGAGAAATTATCCTACAGTAAGAGGAGTAACACTTAAAATGAGTGCTAAAATCACAAACCACATTACAATGAAGTTTTGATGTCAGGGGATTAGTGGTTGTAGTCAGAAAACTCTATAATCTGCCAACTTAACACTAGTTAACGATTATCGATAAGACAAATCTTTAATCTTGAAGCAACTGATGAGTTCTGTAAGATTCGAAAACATGTCATATCATTTTATAGACTGAAATATTTCCAATAATCTATTCACATTATATGAACTGATCATTGAGTAAGGACCAATGTCTGCCTTTTTAATGACGCAGTTATCTCGTCATTTGTCATTACGACTTGATTAATTATTGTAATTTGATACAATCCTATTTAGCTTTGAAAAGACTTTGCAATTGAAAGGAGAAAACGAACCAACCAGACTTGCGCTACGGCTATAACCTGGTGGACTTTAAAACGACTATAGGTTAGCATGATGTCTGAGTAATTAAAGTAATCCACAGAGGAATGCATAGAAATAGTAAACACTAGTAAATGAGAGTTAAGCCGAAATCATTTATTGGGTAAAAATACTGGCTTTCATACACCATATACTGAACCGATTAGTAACAAGAAATACGAGATACAGTGAAGGCTGAACTAGATGGGGGGAAACTGTATATAGGATTTGGAATAACAGAATCATAGTAAGCTTACAGTAATTCGGGAGGAAAAATACATATGACAGTCTGAAGTTATTTGTATCCGTCACGGACTGATGTTAATCGGGTACCACAGAAAACTAGGAAAAGCTAGATGGCAGCTGCCTCATCTTGGTTATGAGACTTCTCCCTTGACAATATAGTTTCTCCATTCCACAGATTATCCAAACCCAATAAATTTAGGTCTCAAGGTGAATGCTGATTATTTGTACCACTGGGCTGGCAGATGTCCAGAGGAAGAATTCCAACTCTCACCGATTTATGATACAGCGTGACGATCATCCATTGTCATCAGTTATAAGTGTCTCACTTCCGACAAGTCTAAACTTTTCCAATTACCACTTCTTATGAATACAAACAAATAAACTTAATACCGATTTCCACAAATCCACCCCAATTCAGTTACACATTACAATCGATAATGAGATTATGAAAAGCTTACAATTTGAGCAATACAAACATCATGATTACTGAATATTTAACTAGATGCAGTTTATCTGTAAGGGTTTCAAGAGTACAAAGAATAGACTCGATAGGTTGTGATTTCCAATTCCTTTCAACGTTACGTCGAAAACTGTTATTGATATATCAATTTTTATCTGTACCCTACAATCATTTACTTGTGAATTGAATCTTAATCCTGTTAGAGGTTTACTTAGATTGTAACTATCAGTGGAATCTATAACATAATTGTCGCTTCATACATCTGCCTTTTTTCTACTAAGAGTATGCATATGGCAGTGTTGAATAACAGCAATCAGCCGCTACAAACAATTACATATTAAACAATTCAGTTTGTCGATTATTAACTTTATCTTTCGTCACAAATGTTCAATTACACAATCCGTTACTTCATAATTCATTCAATATAACACTGTTTTAATGTTCACAGTATTCTATACTGTTACCCTTAATACAATTAAATCGATTAAATTGTTTTAATATGCAGTCTTCTTACATGATGCTTTGGTAATGTCTGACGATGATTTTCTGAATACATATTTTCTCCGTATACATTATAACTCACATGTATGCAACCATATTGAACAAGAAGTAAGCATATCATGTTGTTGCTATTCAAGGCTTTCAGTTGAGTAATATTTACATTAGCAATAACTTACTCCACATAGAAATATCACTTGACAACCTAGTACTTTTAACACAAGCTCTTTTCTAGTCCTATATTAGAAACAAGGAGGACAAATACGGGTTGATATATACTACTTATTGTCATTCAATGCATACAAGCTGTTGTAAATGGATAATTTTCTTGATCTCGACATATAACAAAATAACTATTTAACATGTTATTCAAAAGTAGAACATTAAAGTTCAGAGACTGAACAACTAATATAAAGGAAAACAATTAGTGGCTTCGATACAGTGCTAAGTGTGATGAGGGTTAGGGAGTTGGTACAAAACTTTCAATGAGAAGAGTATGCAAATTAAGTAGCTGAGAGCATAATAGTAATATTGTGTTAAAGATATAGCTAGACAAATTCAAACAATGACTTAGTGAACTCAGCAGAAGAGGTTAATTTCTTCATAGATCCAACAAATCATGGTTCTGAGGTAATTTCCTTCTCTGGATTCACCATAAATCCAAATCTTGTTGTTATGGAGCCAGAGTAAAGAAAGACAAAATGTTCACATAATAAATCTATAAATCAATAAGGAAGTGATCCACTTAACTCATTCAATATTACAACTGGATTTTAACAAAGAAACAGTAACTACTCACATCTAATTACCTTAATACATTGTATACACAGTATCAGAGTTGATGTAGGAGGAGGTATTATTACTATGAGTAAGTACATTATATAAGCCATAAGTTTACAGGTTGATAAATGATTTCCAAAATTCATAACTCAATACATTTTACTTATTTTTATTTTGAGTAAATGATATTATTAGCACTTGGCATGTTGCCAAACAGTAGTAACTTTAATACGAATTCACTAGAATACGATTTCAGACATTCTAAAACTCATCAGATTGGAATAGCTTAAGCGCATATTGGACAATCATAGGCAGTATTCTGTAGTATATTAGTCTAATTCTATTAGACTAAACGATATATTCTAGCTGATAGATTATCATGTCTTATTGGGCTTTCACTTCAATATGTTAGATGAGTTGATGGTTATTACTTGATCATAATCATAAACGATGTTAATGGATCACCTATATGATAATCATTTCAATTCATACTAATCTTATACGTTATGATAATCAACAGATCTAGAAGAATAATTGTTGAATGTTCATTTCTAAAGTGAAATATGTAAGGCCTATGTTATCCACAATGTTTCTATTGTTCACCAAATTTGTCATATTCAAAATGTTTAATCATTTTTTCATTCATTTAGTCGATGAGTGCCAATGTTACAATGTTTTTGTTTCAGTCACTTGATGATTCTTTGACGCGTTGTGTAATCTTAAGATGAAGTTACAGAAAATCTTGTATATAAAACAAAATCGGCGGTTTTTAACTTAACTAAAGTTTTAGAAGAGCTATACGGTGTACGCAAAATCAAGTTTATCAATTTCTCAAGAGAACTTTCGAAAGATATTACCTAAGATTATCGTTAAGGAAAAATTGTGTGAAAGTGTTTCTGGAACTTCCAAATAGTGCACTTACATGTCTTCAACTAGGTTACCGAAGTTTTGAACATTCAAGTTTCTTGTTGTAAGCTTAACAATTGAGCCGGCAACGAATAGCTAACATTTCTGACTTTAGTCAATTTGCTGTGAATTGTTCTGCCTTATTTATTGTATTTAGTGTGTAACTGATACATACTTGGCACGGTTCAACTCCATTGGTCGAAACTTCTTACTTCATCTCCAGAATTACCTTCTGAAGTTTATTACTAATGCGTTCAGGTAGACTATACAACAGGTGTTGCGCAGATTGCTGAATTTGAATTCGATGCGAATTGGACAGATACTTTATTCTAGTAGTAAACTGTTAAGCAATGACCCCCCCCCCCATAACAAGCTTTCAATCAATCATTCAGTCATTACTTGTTGCTCTTAGTGGAGCGTAAACCCCAGAAGAGGATTCTCCAACGAATTTCATCCACGACTCTCCTTTCCAGTTTTTCCCGAGTGCTATTCATTCTTTTCATGTCTGAACCCAATTTCCAGTGCAATGTGTTCTTTGACTTTCCTCTTTTGCTCCTGTTTTTAGGGGCTAACCCAGCTACGCGGTTTGGTGATTTTTGGCATGTGTATCCTAATTCTCTTCTGTATTTTCCCTTGATATTTTCCTCAGTTAAACGTTAGGTTGTCCTCTACCGTAGTAAGTTACTGTTGATGGTGTCTGGCTAACTGGTCCGAAATATCTTGTATAGACAACTGCTTATATATACCTGTATCTTTCGAATGATAGTTTTCGTGGTTTTTCATACAGGTTTCAGCTCCACACAATAGAACTATTTTGATGTTTGTATGGACAATCATGACTTCAGTGTTGGTTGAAAATTGTTTTGAGCTTCAGATGTTTTTCAACTGTAAAACTGCTGTCCATGATTGAAAAACATCTGGAACTCAAAAAAGCTATCAAACAACAATGAAGTCAGAACTCTTACTGCAAACAAAGCACTAATAATAAAAAAACGTTTTCTAATGGTTTTCTTTACCCAATGCTAATTTACCAATAGGTTCATTTAACTACTCATTCCAATCAATTTATACGTTGACAACTCTATTCCCAAATTTTATATTTATATTTTTTTTTATTATTTTTATTCTTTCCCATATTCTACTGTCTTTCTTTAGTGTCTCCCTCTTTTTTCTTTAGATAAAACGGTAAGGGTAGGGTAATCATTCTCTTTCATCATATCAGAAGAAAATGATTAATGACATACATTATCATGAGGAGTAGAATACACTTGGGAATAGTGAAGTGTTTTATGTCATATTTACAATAATCTTTTCCTTTGTTTACATCTAAATGGATTCATTACTTCATCGAATTCATTCAGTCTTAGATTGAGATAACGAGTTAAGTAGGAGAATAGGTTAAATTTATCTTAATTTATCTGATTCTTGTCAAACTGTTGCTTACATAACTTGTAATTTGATACGTGATATATACATTCCACAATCAGTAGAATTCAATGATATCGAGTGTGTAACAGTTACTCACCGATATCAGTCGATAAGGTCACATAAAGTTATATAAATTAGAAATATCAACTTTTAGATGTTGACTCATGGACCTAATAATTGAGCGATTGGTACATAACATGAAGGTTTTGGTTACGCACTGACGAGAAGTAACAAACTGGAATAGAATAGACGTGACCGGTAGAGTTCAATCGTGTCGGGTGTAAGATAGTAACTCACCGATGACAATGGATGAAGTCGCGCAAATGCAACACGAATTGACTGAATTAGAAATATCAACCATTGGGAGCCGGTTCAGTGATCCAATGGTAAAGCGCTCGTCTTGGAGCCAGAGGATCCTGGGTTCGATCCCTAACACGGTCGTGGATTCGCACTGCTGAGGAGTCCCATACTTGGACGAAACAGCTGTCCAGTGCTTCCAAATGATCAATGGTTGTCTGGTTCAGATCAATTCTTGATATCAGCATTAACAAATTAACTATCTCCACAACAACCCCTTAAATGTAAAATAGAATAGTTGTGAAGTACTTCTTGATTTTCATTAGCTGTCTAACTCAGGTCAACACTCATGACGTCATATCTGTTGATCATCTTGTTGGTGATATAACCTTTGTATTTAATTGAAGATTACTATAAGTTAAGTAACAATAAACATGACTTTGTCGTTTTAACAAATTATATTGTAACTGAGGAATTTTATTGTTTTACTACTAAATGACTTAATAAATTTCATATTTTGTTGAAACAAAATCAATTTATTTAATCTATGCTAATGCATATTTGTATATTGTAGGTGAACTAGTCTAAGCACTAAGATCTTGGACATGCTTTTGTTCTATGTAGGACTCATCAGTTGATATGTACCCTTGTTCAAGTTAGTGCTTACAGTAAAGCTCAAATATTGTATCTTTTATTTTAAACGTTTTATGAATCACCAACTGAACTACTTTGTCCAAATTATCATCAGTCTATTCGAAGAGGATGAAGTAAACGATCTACACTAATCATATATCTTGTTCTTTTAATATTCAGCAATAAAATTCTCAAAGCTGAAACTTTGTTTGAAGTATGTACTGATGCTGACACCATCTCAAAAGGTGGTGAAGAATTTGTAACTAAAGTGTTCAGGCCAAAGAAAGTAATTTCAATTATATTAGCTTCCTAAATTACAAATTTTCTTCATCATATAATAACTCCATAGAATCTTGTGTAACCTCTTGCAATTGTATTTGGAGGGTTAGCTGATTGTTTTGATACTGTATACACAGAGCTAAGTATTTTTGACTTGTAGACTTTTTCTCTATCATTTTTAGAACTTTTGATTAGTCAAAAATCAGCTATCATCATGTGTTGCGTTAGTAATAGATCTTGATCCATTCAACTTTGTGGGTCTGTATGAATGTAAGCATCATTCTGAGATTAAAATACACAAATGAAAATTGAATTGACCGTTACAGCAAACCACTAGTCACATATCCTCTCGAGACATCAACTCCTATTCCAGATTTATCGACATTTCTTCAGTAACCGTCACCATTTTGTTGTCAATTTATGACTAACATATCTGATTACTAACTGCAATCCACAGTTCCACCTTGAATGTAATTTTGATAAGTGGTGCATTAACTGAGGAATCTCAGGTAGTATCAGTTAAGAAGGGTTTTGAATCTCTTCAACTCTAATTTCTGCTTGTAAAACTACCGATGGTCATGTAACAACCATGTGAGTAAGTTCTCTCTTTTTAAATTCTGTAAATGATGACAGTGAGTCTAAGAAAAAAAGCTCCACCTTCATAATCATTTTGTTGAGTATGTCAGGATTCATTTCATGAATTGATCATCAGGCAGCAATGTAATCCGTAAATTATTTTTTGAAATCTCTTTATACTGATTAGTAGTATTCATGAATTCATTTCAATATATCCCTAATTTCTCTACGTATTAGTTAGTGTCTGTAAGTTATACATCATTGTATGTTTTTTTTTATTCGTTAAAGAAAACATGTGAAATCACAACAGAGCAGTTGAGACAGTGTTATGTCATTTTAAAATGGAATGTATCAACAGTAACTAGGCTATATGCAGTTTTCTTAAAAAGCGAAAAAATCTCACTAAAAATTCTCTGTAAACAAGAACTGAGAAAGAAAATTTCTATATGATATCGCGAATCGGTATGAATTAAACAAGCACAGGATAGCTGTTTTGCCCTAGTTTGGGACTCTTAGACAGTGTTCATCTACGATCGCATCAGAGTTTGAACCGATGACTTTCTAGCTCCTCGGTGAATCCTTTACTTCTAACAGTTGATATTTTCAATTCAATCAGTTTGTAATACGTTTGTGTGATTTAATCGATTATCATTGGTGGGTAACTGCCTCACACCCGACTCAGTTCATGATATCAAATCGACATTCAACAATCTCCGCAACATCCAATTACAAAGAAATTTCCATTTAATTAGTTTTTAATCTAAGGCTGTACACTAATGTATCTATAAATGATTTCCGATAATGATAAAATTGACATTAATCGACTGATAGTGGTGTCAGATTATTACATAACAAGTACCAATGTGATCATGAAGATTATTCGCAAATGATTATCAGAAGGTGAGGTGGACAAAATGTCTACTAATCTTAAGTCATGAATCATAGATGAATAAGTAAAGAGAATGTTGACATAAAATTGACTGATTACATAATATCAAGCAAAAGAATAGGCAAAATGTTTTGTTAAGGAATCGAATAATAAATCTATAGATCGGGAACGAGTAAAGCGAATAAATAACACACAAAAGAAGCAGATCGGTTTCAGATACAGAAATAATGACAACAGTTGTCAACAGAAGAGTGGGGTTGGAGAGGTGTATATTGTATACTGAAAATGGAATTTGAAAAATATTATAGGGATGATTACGTAAGAACAAAGGAACAACCACTGAGACAGTGTTATCGTGCAACGATGACGCATTTGAAGGAAATTAAGAAAAACTGGGAACAAGACGTTAGAGAAATTTATGTTCTAAACCGTTTTTTCATATCCTATGTTGATCGTCAAGGTGAAGTGAGAGGCGGAGTGTACAATTCACTTCTGAACACACTGATAAGGCTTATGGACATGGGTAGCAATAACTCAAGCTGCATGTAAAAGATGAATTTATAAGTTATGTGGAAGGGTAAGTAGAGTTTAAAAAATAATTCTATAGGATTTATTCAGGTTGATTTGATGTCATGTATCAATGAAGTGAAATAGAACAGAATATTTTATCTGTTTAACTTGTTCTTTGCTTAACCGGAACGAACGATATTTTAAGACCTGATGATAGAGCAGTAGTTTTGTATGTTTAATATAACTAGTTCACATGGGCAGGTAAACTGAGTAATACACATGGAGGTTGTGATATACATCTGTTATGTTGGACGGCTAAAAAAGAGTAAGAAACTGTCAGAACTGTGTTTTAGATGACTTGTTATTAATGTAGACATTACATTTCTATTATTGTAACGTTTCTCTTACTCTATCCTCCTGTTTAGCATATTTACTGTTAGTATATTATCTCTCATAATGAATATAGTTAATTGGTTGTGTACAAGTTGTCCCTATTCACTACCAATGTTTTCTTAGTTCTGTATTAATGTTATATTCCTAATTGGTTCACAGTGTGGTCTGATTTTATGTATATATGGAGGAATACCTGAAATATAACATTATTTTGTCTGGTTGATTTATCGGCATGTGTTCTTTCTCTTCTGGCCTGGGATAAAATGGGCAACGGGAAAACATGCAGGGACCAGATAGACACTCATTAACGTTGTTAATGTAACCACGTGCGCACAAGGCCATATCGATCAACTAGCCTTATTCGTCCAAGAATAGCAGTCTGATTTTTAAGTCACAACAATATTAAGGGTCACTTATAAATTAGCGACATATGGAGTTTTTCAAAGGTCCCTAGAGGTCCATTCACTTTCAAATAACCAGTTCGATTTTAACAATCTACTCCTATAGTTGGAGAACTTAAGCTCTGTCATTTGTAGTATAGCATACTTCTACTTAATAAATATAAACCTATCGATATTTTAATTGAATTGATGGAATACGTCACAGATTGTTGTTGGTAGGGTACCGTCGGAGAAGGCTGGTCGATAGTCTGTGCTACACATAAGGTAACAGCCATTGATTGATTGATTAATTGAGCGCATTGTTGAAAACCGGAGAGCCCTGAATGGCTATTTTGTTCTAGTATGGGACTTTTCCATGTCACCACGCACCCTAGATTCCGTCCCATGGGTTTCAGGTTGGTGGACGCCTAACTCTCTGCACCACTGCACCGGCATTCAGTAACAGAATTCCTACATCCATTAATTTGTGATATATAGGGGGATGATCATTCACTGTCGTTGGTGATAACCGTCTCACCTCCAATAAATCTGAACTCCACCAGTCACGACTTTTTCTTTAGAGCCTCAGCAGCACCGTAAGGTTAGCCACTGGTGAGCTAATTATTGTAATTGATTTGAGATGGTTTATGAAGATTGGCGTTAAGTTTAGTTGATTGAATCCGTCGCAGATTGATATTAGTAGTCATGACTGTTGAAGTTCAAACCTGTTAGGAGTGAGATAGTTGTCATCAATGACACTGGATGATCGTCACTCAATATATCACAAGTTGATGAAATTGGGAATTATACGATTGAATGCCGGCCTAATGATGCAGAGGGTTAGGTGTTTGCCAATCCAAAGCCTTTGAGTTGCAGAATCTGGGGTGCGCACTGGCAAGGAAGAGTCACATGCTAGAACAAAACAGCTATCCAGTGCACACTGGTTTTCAATGGTACCCTACCAATATCAATCTGTGACGTATTCCATCAACCGTCTTCATTTATAAGTCATCAATCTACAAATTACTCATTTTTGTCACTTGTTGACATCTTAACTGATTATATTTATATATGTTTGTGATTCTGTATACTTCATATAAAGTTACATATATTACTTATAAACAAGTACTCTTATTTTCATAATTAATCTCTTAATAAGTGCTCGTTTGGGACAGATTCACATCATCGGTCTCTTTGAATTTGCCAACTAGTACTCCACTATCAGGATGATATTCATTTATTTACTAATGAATGGGAAAATATTTTATGTTGTCTACCATCAAACATCAAAACTGCATGTTTTCATATTATATTTCACATTATATATTAATAATAATGATAATATGATTGAGGTGTAGTAACTAACGTAAGAGGAAACAAATGGGTTGGGAGTGGGGTAGTGACAAAGTGTGTCTATCCTCTTGCTGCTTTCAAAAAACAGGACTTACATTCAAGGATTGGTAGAGCAATGATATTTTTATTTCCTAACTCTCTCATTCTCTTTCTGTCTAAAAATGTTGTTATGACATAAAATAAGCAAGAAAAAGGAAGTTAAATAAAATCATAATTTCTAAATCACTATTTATGCTAGTTTATGATATGAACATTTGTCTCATCCTATTCAGAACTCGATGATCTGGACTTCGCGGATGATCTAGCACTTCTATCCTATACACACCAGCAAATGCAGAAGAAGACAACAAACGTAGCAGCAACCTCAGCATCAATAGGCCTGAACATACATAAGGGAAAGAGCAAGATCCTCGAATTCAACACAGAGACCACCGACCCAATTGAACTTGATGGTGAAAATCTGAAAGAAGTGGATACCTTTACATACCTGAGGAGCATTATCGATGAACAAGAAGGATCCAATGCAGATATAAGGCCAAGGATCGGCAAAGCAAGGGCAGCATTCCTACAGGTGAAGAACATGCGAGACTCCAAACAACTTTCGACCAAC
This sequence comes from Schistosoma japonicum, assembly GCA_025215515.1. NCBI lineage: Eukaryota > Metazoa > Platyhelminthes > Trematoda > Strigeidida > Schistosomatidae > Schistosoma > Schistosoma japonicum. The sequence continues at coordinate 10,075,687 of CM046066.1, read as the reverse complement.
CTCAAAGTCAGACTCTTCAATTAAACCGTCAAGAAAGTTATGCTGTATGAAGCTGAAACGTGAAGGACTACTGCATACATCTTCAGGAGGGTACAGGTATTTATTAACAATTGTCTACGCAGAATATTGAATATCCGTTGGCCGGAAACCATCATCAACAGCCTACTATGAAACATAACAAACCAACTTCCAGCTGAAGAGGAAATCAGGAAATGACGTTGGAAATGGATAGAACATACATTGCGGAAATCATCAGACTGCATCATGAAACAAGCACTAACTCGGAACCCTGTTGGGAAACGGACAAGATGAAGGCCAAAGAACACACTACGTCGAGAGCTGGAAGTAGACATCAAAAGGATGAACAGTAACTGGAGACAGCTGGAAAGGATTGCTCAGGTCGGAGATGAATGGAGAATACTGGTGATCGGCCTATGCTCCTCCGAGAGGGGTAACAGGCGTAAGTAAGTAAGTAATTCAGAACTCATGAGATGTTATATGATTATAAGCAAATTCCTCCTATCAATAAGGTTGATTATTATAATATGAGAATTATATAACTGTAAGGGTCGAAAACGTAGATTTTATATTGTGATGGAACAAAATCATGATTCTGTATTCAAAGAACTTAATGATAAATAAATTATAAAATCAACTTGTTGATGCATATTCTTGTGTGAGTCACCATTAATGATGTTGGCTTTTCACTGCTTGCTTTTAGTAATGCACACTATATTGAGTTGCGTTCTTTTATAAACAGTCATGCTAGTATGAGTATGTGTGTGGGGGGGGAAGGGAAGAACCCCGATTTCGAGTTAAATGACACTCATCTACAAGGTGTCCTTACAATATTGAAAAAAGTGGCTTCTGATAAGGGTATATGAACGCGTTACGTAACTTGATAAACTAAAACATTACCGAAGAACTACTTGAGCAGCCATTTAACCTCCTTTAAGACTAATGTGTATACACTGATTGATCATTGAATAGTGACTAATGTTATAATCGTCTAGTCTTAGTGTAGTTCGAATTCTATCGACTTAGTTGCAATTTGCCCATTAATCCATTTACAATCAAATACCAAATGTTATGTTTATTCTGAGACTAAGACCAAGTACCTATCACTTGAATTATGAAAATGTTATCTGAAAGTAAGTAAGTGCAGATAGTCATTATAGCATTCTGAAAATATAAAGGTTTAAGTAAAAGGTTATAAATATTAAGTTACTATATTAAGGCATTCTATTCATACTGAACATAAAACTGATTGATTGCATAATCAATGCATTAAACTTGACCAAATGCAATTATTGTTATTCCATTTAATTAATCTTTTGTGATAACATCTTCTAGGAATTTTTAATCTTCAACTAGAAATTTATTACCAGTATGATATTCAGATCAATCTGTAATAAGTGGCTTCTTCTATTAATATAAATAGAAAAGATCAATTATACAAGACAACTAGTAGAAGTACAAAGATATATGAAGTTGACGAAACCTCTCATGATACAATCCAATTCTACGTGAATAAAGCTTAGATAATGTCCATAATAACAACAAGACCTCCTAAATTAAATTAAAAGTATCCATCTGAGTTAAAAATTATTTTAGTCACTTTAAAGACGGATTATTTGGAATTGGAACATCAGCAAGTACTCACAGTAAAACACTAAATCCCAATTGTTTCCAAGAATTAATAGTTTAATGACTGTAACACATATAAAGCTGCTATGTACTGAAATCTGATTATAACTATTCACGTGTTATGAAATAATCGTTTTGTTGAAGACGCCTTCTAGTATTGACTGTATTCTTCAGAACTTCATAATCTATGTAAATACTAATCACATTTTGTGTATAGAAAATCTCTGCCTTCATAACTATCAGTAGATTTGAAATGAAACTTATTGTAATACTGTAGACAGTGATGCATATCTGAATTGTTACTAGAAATAAAGTCTAGGATATACATCTTGTCAGTTAGATATACCTAAGTTATTCCAGTATTGATGTTCATACTGATACTAGAACCTACTGCATTTACTTCTTACCCAAGCACGTTACATTTACAAATAGGTTTCTATAGTTTGTATAAACTAGTGGTTATGTTGTATAATAGTTGACATTCATAGCCATGGATATTAGGTCCAAGTACCTGCATGAATATTAACTTTGAAATTTAGATGGATTCATGTAACTAACCTGAACTAGGACAAAAGACGACGCCTAGATTTCATTGTTAGTCATAATTTGATTAAACTAAAACTTGTGACAAATGTTTGTACTGACTCAATCTAGTCAGAATGTACATATGCTAACAAAGATTGACCGAATTCAGTCCTAAATATGAACAACTAATAATACAGATAATATAAATTTATATATTGTTTAAAGACTGTGCATGTCTATACTGGAAACGAACAGCAAGTTGGTTATTAAGTTGAATAAAGAAGCAGTTAGCATTACGTTAAATATGTTCTGTTAAATTCTAGAGAATGCTAACTCTCTAAGCTTGGCTTGTTTTGTCTATTACTGTATAATTTATAATGCGAAGGTGTATGTAACTTCTCGTTGATTAGTTATGAACTGAAGTTGATTATTCTCTGATGTCATATGTACATCTTCAACAGATTATCTCGATACAGAGATAATTCAAAAGTATAATCTATGCTAGATTAAAATTTCAATTAGGACGAAACGATCATCCTGGATCCTACTTGGTAGCTACAACCCAAGTTAATTCATACTTGTTAAATACCTCTGTATCGAATCAATTCACTCAGAATGCATATATTCATCAAAGACTGATCAACTTTAGTTTATAACAACTCGGTTGGAAAATACTAATACCTCTAAATTATATATGCATACTCATTGCAAGCGGCTCTCGTTATAATAGTGGTGAAAGTGAGGGAAGGGCACTCAACAAGAAACAGACTGTGTTCGAGTCCAGGTGTAAAAATCAACTCTGGAATAAGTATACAATTAGCTGACTAGTACCAAACGGGATGAAACGCCTGTTCTGCATTACACAATCCAACTTAATCCATAATTCTGTGATTTAATTTTCCTGTTTAAATTATCTGTTTTAGTCTAGCTCTTTACTTAAATGTAACTTACCGTCAAACTTATTGATTCCTTACGAGGCTGTGTATATACTTGAATCTGGAGATTCATATTTGGGCGAAACAGCTGTGAAGTGATCCATTACTGGTATTCAGTTGCTATTTCTTTGTAGTTAGCCAATAATAATATCTAGTTTCAAAGGCGTATACAAATTAATATGAAGTGAATGTATACAAATGAATGACCAGTACAATGAGCTGAATATATTCTTGGTTAATAATTATTTTTTGGCAAATGGCTGTCAGTGGAATCCAGAAAGTGATTTTCGTCTAACATAACACTCATCAGCAAAAAGTACTTGAGTTACAATGATGATGTTCACCTGGAGCTTCTAACTTAATGCCTATCTCTTTAGACACTTACTCTCTGTTGTTTAACTTCTGAGTTCAAATCATTATTAATTTGTTCAATGGACGTAAGAGTATTAGTAAAGCTTCATCATTACTTATTAATTATGTTCACTACTGAGATCAATCAGTCGTGATTACAAACTAGGAAATTTTTTTTTACTTGAAATAGCAATATAGTTTTCTGTATTCTTCACAGATTGATGTTGTTTGTCCTAGTGATGAACTTTGCCGTGACAGTATGTACACTCATTTTCATTACGGGATTGAACTGAAGATCTTCACGTTTAGCGGCGAACGCTAGATCATCTAGATCACTGGGCCGGTAGACGCGTAATAGTTGAATTTCAATTCCCATCAATTTCTGATATAACATGATGATTATCCCCTGTCATTGGTGATAGGTGTAGCACTCACTAAAAGTCCGAATCCCTTGTTGATTTTGACTTTTCACAAGAACTTTATGGACATTTTGAAATTAGTCCTTATCAAACTGACTATTACTGGAAGAATCAAAAGTGAACAGTGCTACCGAGGAATGTAACAATATGACGAAAAGGCTGTACAGTTCTTCCTACTTTTCAATAGTATCAAACTAACATCAATCTGTAAAGAATATGTACATTTAATCTTAACACGTATCTTTACAAAATCATATCAGATAATATTTTATTCTATCAAAAACAAATATTACACCATTACTTATTTACTTAAGCCTGTCACCCCTCTCGGAGGAACATAGGCCAATAACCAGTATTCTCCATTCAATTCTGTCCTCAGCAATCCTTTCCAGCTGTCTCCAGTTACTGTTCATCCTTTTGATGTCTACTTCCAGCTCTCGACGTAGTGTGTTCTTTGGCCTTCATCTTGTCCGTTTCCCAACAGGGTTCCGAGTTAGTGCTTGTTTCATGATGCAGTCTGATGATTTCCGCAATGTATGTCCTATCCATTTCCAACGTCATTTCTTGATTTCCTCTTCAGCTGGAAGTTGGTTTGTTATGTTTCATAGTAGGCTGTTGATGATGGTTTTCGGCCAACGGATATTCAATATTCTGCGTAGACAATTGTTAATAAATACCTGTACCCTCCTGAGGATTATATTATTATTATTCAATTATTATTCAATAATTATTTACAGTATGTAGTCATAGCAACATGTACAAAAAGCTGTCATGTAATGCTTTCTCTACCATATGATTACATTATTATTATTATTATTATTATTATTATTATTATTATTATTATTATTATTATTATAAGACAATCACACATTCATCGGCAAAATGACTAGAATTCAATAAATTTTTGTTTAATTTCATAATCTATTACCTAATGATAAATTTAAATAAACACTAATCAATAATGTCGACATTGTTATTGTTTTATTCAATGTTCAATTATTATTTTGTTTAAATTACTGTCAACATTTAAATTTACTGAATGATTGTCATAAAGGAAAAGAAAAAAAACAGTATTCAATAAAACTAACATTTTCATTTAATTTCATCTTATTTGTATACTTAAATTATACATAAATTACAATAGAATATTCCTAGTGTGTAGATTTAATGAAAGCGAACTAACAGTAAATCATTTTGGTTTTTTTTTTATCAATTGAAATGGATACCATTCAAAGGTAAACACACCATGTTTACCTTTAATCTGTATGTTTATGTTTTCTTATTGTCATTGAATAGAAAAAAGAAAGAATTAAATGATTTGAATGAAGTTAGTTATGCTAGTCAATGCTGATATTACGAATTGATCTTAATGAGACAACCATTGATCATCTGGAAGCACTGGACAGCTGTTTCGTCCTAGTATGGGACTGCTCAGCAGTGCGCATCCACGACCCAGTTGGAGATCGAACCCAGGACCCTCTGGCTCCATGACGAGCGCTTTACCATTGGACCACTAAGCCGGCTCCTAATGGTTGATATTTCTAATTTAGTCAATTCGTGTTACGTTTGCGCGATCTCATCCATTGTCATCGGTGAGTTACTGCCTCTTACTCGACACTATTGAACTCCACCGGTCACGTCTTTACAGTAGAACTTCAGGAATTACCTCAAGGAGCTAGTCACTAGTGAGCTGATAATTAGTTACAATTAAGGGGGTTGTTGTGGAGATAGTTAATTTGTCAATGGTGATATTAGGAATTGATATATTAATCATAAAAAAAATTTGGAGAAAGTATCAATGACTAATTGAGAATTGATTTGTGGATGGAGAGGAGATGAAGGTTGGAGGTTGGGGAGTAGGGCGGCTAGGGGAAAATGTAATCAGTGAGAAACTAAAGAATTCGGTTTTATGTCATCTGGGAGCTATTAGTTTAGCTTATCTACAATCTTGAGGTGAACTGAGATGCTAAACATTCATTTTTATAGTTTTTCTATCATAACTGACTAAGTGGTTTACAATTGATTATTCATTTAGTAGTGACTAATTTGACATTTGAGTAGTTTTCTTTATTGTTCATTGAATCCTATCGATTATGTTTCAATGACTGACTCGTTAAGAGAGTGCTAGTTGTTTAAAAATTGCCAGTAAATCATATTTATAAGTGCCAAATATCACAAAACCTAGGTCAATTATGGTTTCTTGTGAATTTCTCTTTAACTGCCTTTCATTTCAATGTAGCTTCAGCGATATTGAGTAACTTAGATATATCGCATTGCAACTAGATCGATAGAGCTATAAATGACTTAGCAATTATGAGATTATTGACTACTCAATGGTGACCCAATGCGAATTAGTAGTTACACTACTTAATAGATCTAAACCGCACATTTTCTGACTTGATTCAAACGATCTGCATTTAACAGGTATGTATTATTCAGCATTTACGGTTGTTTGCTCATTCATTTAGGTAGTGGGTGTTGTATAACCAACTATAACTTACATGAAAGATTTCATTTCGAACAGTTTGAATTATCTTCAAACGATTTTCATGAATATACCCAGTGTAATGCAGCTTTCCTGGTGAAAAAAATCATACAGCTAGTGGAAATTAAACCATAGGATATAAGCTTTTGTGAAAATTATGCATTACTACGCCATTTTCCTCCACTAGGTAACATATGATGACATTAATAACGTGAGGAATAATATCAGCCGGATAGTTCACATGCAAAATGTACAGCTCTACGTATACATCAATGAATGTAGCTCAAGTTAATAAATCTATATTTTGTAACGAGTTACCTGTGATGAACTGACTGGTCTAGTTGGATTAATCTCATTCGTTTAAATGGTGCCGGCTGTCAAACTTTAAGTAAAATATTCAATAATTTATATCTAGTAATGTTCATCACAAGGTGGAACTTATTCTAAGTCATTTTAAAGAAGAGAAACTTCGGTGATCCATGTAGTGACATGTTTTACACCTAGATGATGAGTAACAACTAGCAATGAATTTGAAGTTAGTCAGAGTTTTACTATCAATTAGGCGGGACTAAAGAACAAGTATGAGTGAGTAATTCTAAAAATGACCTGGAGAAACCTAAAGTTAATTCAGTCAACCAAAAGACAGATTATGAAGGAAATTGTTTCTTGACTGTCTATTTTTGTGAAGGTAGTTTTTCAACCCACACCACATTACGTCTATGTTATTTGTATAAATTTCTGAAGTAGGCTCCACAACGAGCCGCCTATCGACAACATACTCAACGTATTCATTATGTTTAGATACTCCAACTTCAGTCGCACTTTTCGTCGGATTACAAACTTATTAATCAACACAGTTATGCTAACACATCAGATGCGTACATGATACTAAAATATAACACTATCTTACTTTTCGTGCATATATATATATATATATCGTTACATCTGTTTATCTCATTTCCATAAGGAGGTCTTGATAAATAACTTTTCAATGGAAAGTAACTAATAAACATTTCCTCATTTAAATTAGCTAGCATGCAATAATTGCTTTTTAAACCCAATATAAAATCCCTAAGTAATATTTGTTCTTTGAACTATAATCTAAAGAGTTCATCAGAACTAAGTACTGTTTTAATGATAATAAAATAATTTGATAATAACATGTGACTTCATGTTGATATGATTATTTATTACGTAATCATCTGTCAATTCAATTTATTAGTTTGCGATGTATAAATACTTTGAAAGTTAGAAAAGAAGAAAGTGATTGAAGTAACTCGTATTCAAGGTCTCTAAGTCAGTGCATTATCTAGCTGAATTGATACATTGTTTAATCTGTTGAAGAAGTTCAATTAGCCAAAGTTTATAGTTTGACTAGTATATGATAATTTTATTGAACGTATGGATATCAACTAAGTAGTTTGATTGTGAAGTACTTGCTATAAGGTCCAAAAGTTCTTTAATCTAACTTTAGGTTGAGTTGTAGAGATACACAACTGTGAAATGTTATATTATGACGATAGGGGAGTTCAATCATTTTTAATTTTTAATGGTTATCTAACTAATGTCAGTTCATGATCTAAAACTACTGAATATGATAAATTCATCATATTTTAGTAGTCTTTATACATTTCTCAAAAATGATCACAAACATTACTTGTGATTGAATGGAATGGATTGTTCATTGTAATTCCGTTAGGTGTAAGAAATTCGCACTTGTTAAAGTAGTTACATTGATAAATCGATGAATAGTGACCGATGCCATGTTAACTTAATTCCTAGTACATATTAAAGTCATATCAATCAAGTTTCAATGTGACCACTAATCGAATTAATTATGTTATTGACAGTAGATAGTTGGAATTAAATCAGAAGGAAATTTGAATGACATCATGTAAGGTTAAAATATTTAAAGGAAATCGATAACAGCTCACATAGATCTATAGTAACATCTCAGATGAGAGTTCGGATAGTGTAGGTTCGAGTCTTACAGAGAGTAATGTTTTAATCGACATAGTTGCCACGTTTAGCTAGAAAGTCTCAACAAGCCCATAGCCCAAGTAAATTGTTGATTCATTATGTCTGCTTTCAATCACTTAACAAGTAAAAGTATCCTAGATTGACATGAACTATAAAATTAGTGAAAACGCAAGAGAATAGAGTAGCTCTTTTGTTTTAGTTAAAGACTCCTCGGTATATTCGGCTTATAATTCAAAATTCCTAGGTATAACAATAAGCATGGTGGTATTGATTTACTTAAGTAAAACACACTAATTAACATATATTGAACTTGTGACAGTGGATTGACGATAACATAGTCAAACATGCGGCTAATTGACAGAACCACTAATGTACACAACTGACAACAACAGAAGCAGCAAGAAAACAATAGGTAAGAAATAACTCAATTTCAGATCCGTTGAGCGACTTGTTAGTTAGTTGTGGAGAAATCTTAAAATCTCACTTCATTCTCAAATATCAACTGATGGTGATGGCTAGTTATTTGTTGAAAGCTTCATAATCAAACTATACGACTTCGAGAACACAACAGTTTCAATAACATCCTGTTAGGTTATAGATTTCTATCATTATCCTTGATGCGATTGGTGATATTTGTCTATTTTGCGATATACAGTAACTTCTAATTGAAACCGAGCAAAAATCCTCTCACAAAAAAGGAAGATACTTATTAGTAGTATAGGAAGTTTTGTGACGATCGTTAAGTTTCATGTAAGTATACTTGATAAAATCATCACAGAAAATAAAGGTGGAGGTGCGGCAGATGACACTATCACATCTACTTAACAGCGTACACAGATCACAGTGTTACTTAAAGTTCCTAAGCTCGAATCATAACAATATAATAGTTTCTCCTAATTGAAAAATAGCATTCTGGAACAAACAATACACATTCGCTTCCAACAGTATCTAAACTGAAGTCATCTTTGTAATGAATACACCACCTTCTGTTGAATTTTACAATTCAGTACACATTTTATATCTTTTCTGAACTGCTTGTAAATAATACTTTTCATAGTAATAGAAGAAAGAAAACAAATAGAGAAAATAAGGAAACATTAAGTTAAACGAAGGAAAAAACACCTAAGATAACGGTTCCTTTACTTAACTTCAACAGAGAAAGAAATACACAGTGTTCAGTACAATGGATGTAGGAAAATCTTTCAATACGTTTAACTTTATTGACATAAATTTTGTCATGTACACAAAACTACTTAACGTTTTTTTGTCACCTTATTAGTTTACATTCATGTTAAACAAATGTACAGTTTAAATCATACTCTACAGGATTCGAGCTTGTTTTAGAAAAAAACAGTTAATAATTGTCTAAGCTTTTACATAGTAGCTTTTGATTGTATGACATACTATCAAGCTGTTCATAAGTATTTACAGTTTAGTTAGATTAAATTCTCATTATTTAAATTACACCGTAAATGATACGTGGAATCCAATACTTGAGTTTCATCCTATTTGGGGCTCATCAGTTGGATGCATATGCATCTCAAAGTTGACGTTCACATGGTGATTCAAACTTATTTTGTTTTGTATCAGACTTACCAGTCACAATCCAACTTGTAATTATACTTGTAAAAATTTCCACTTCATCGAGACAATCCGTTTAGAATGCACATATGACAAAATAGACTAGTCTATTTCAGTCTATATGAGGTCAACCGGTTGATCCAAATATCTTTATATTATAGAATTGTCGTAATGTTTAAACGATTTGACAAACTGCCATATGATCAAAGCCTTGTGTAATTATGATGGTTTATCAAGTTAAATACATATTATTTGATAATTGTAAATGAATTTCTAAACGCAGTGAAAGAAAAGTGTGAATAAACCACATTATGATGTACCTTTAATGAGAAATGATGTATATTCAAACAGTAGAAACTATTAGTGCATTCAACCATGCACAATCAATCAATGCCTGTTACCTTATGTGGAGCATAGGCTGCCGATCAGTATTCCCCAACCAGCTCTGTCCTGGGTTTACCAGCTTTTCCATATCTTTCCATGTACTGTTCATTCTGATCATGTCTCTCTCCGATTACCGACGCAGTGTGTTCTTAAGTCTTGCTCTTTTCCTTTGACCTTCAGGATTCCATGTTAGTGCTTGTTTTGTGATATAGTTTGATGATTTCCTCAATGTGTGTCCCATACACCTCTAGAGTCTTTTATTAATTTCCTCCTCGATTGAATTTTAGCTGATTTGTTTTATGCCACGGAAGGTTGTTGTTAATGGTATCTGGTCAATGGATCTGAAGTATCTAACGCAGACAGTTATTAATAAATATTTGTATCTTTTGGATGATGCTTTTCGTAGTTCTCCAAGTTTTAGCTCCATACAACATAACTGTCTTCATAATTATATTGAAAATTTTGACTTCAATGTTGAATGACAGTTGGTTTGAATCCCAGATGTCCTTCAGTTGTAGAAATACTGCTGTTGTCTTGTCTTTCCAATCTGCGCCTTCACATGTGCAGTAGACCCTCCTTGTTTATCGATGATACTGCCCAAGTATGTAAGGATTTCTACATCTTCCGGAATTTCTCCATCAAGTGTAATTGGGTTAGTGTATATTGTTTTGCTTCAGAGGATCTTGTTTTTCCCTTTGTGTATATTTAGGCCTACCCTTGTCTAGACTGTTGCTACACTATCCGTCTTCGTCTGAATTTATTGCTTTGTGTGGGAAAAGAAGATCTGAGTTGTTAATCTGCAAAGTCATCTAGTTGCATCGATGTTGTCCACTGTATTCGGAGATTGTCTTGAGATGTTGCAGTCCTCATGATCCAGTCAACCATGAGAAGTAAGAGAGGTGGAAAGGTGAGAGTAAGCAGCCTTGTCTAACGCCAGTCTTTACTTCTAATGAATCTGTAAGCTGACCTCAATGCACAATTTTACAATATAGTCCGTCGTAATAATTCTGTATGATATTGACTACCTTCTCGTGTACACCATAATGTCGTAGAAGGTTCCATAAAAATTTTCTCTCCACACTGTCAAATGCTTTTTCGTAGTCGAGGAAGTGGATGTAAAGTGGTAAATTTCATCCAACTGATTGTTGAACAATGAACTCTATAGTAGCGATTTGATCGATACACGATTGGTCCTTACGAAATCCGGCTTGTTGATCTTGAAGTTGGGCGTCAACTGAGTCTTCCATTGAGCTGAACAACACTATATAGAAGACCTTTCCTGGTACTGAAAGTAGAATGTTGCCTCTATAGTTCTCACACTCACTATGATCTTTCTTCGATATATTGATTAGGTACTCTTCTTCTCAGTCTGCTGGTACTTGTTCTTCCTCCCAAATCTTTCTGAAGAGGATGTGGAGTATCTTTGCAGTTGCTTCCATATCTGTCTTCATTCCTTCAGTTTGTAGGTTGTCTGGCACTGGTGACTTGCAACTCGGATGGCAATTTTGATTGCGTCGACTGTTGGTGGGTTGTTGTTTATGGGGAGATCCTTGGCTTCTGCTTCGATGACTGGTGGGTTCAGTGGCTGGTCAAGAGTTCTTTGAAGTGTTCTACTAACACGTTTTGTAGTTCATTTTCTTCAGTGATTGGTTTGTCAGCCTTGTTCTTGATTGGCCGTTCTGGTTTACTGAATTTCCCAGCTAGCCTCTTGGTTGCATTGTATAGGTGTCTCATGTTTCCTTCCCTTGCAAATTTTTTCTGCTGTCATTGCTAGGTCTTCGCCATACTTCCGTTTATCCGATTTAATGCTTTTCTTCACTTGCTTGTTTGCTTCTGTGTATTAGGTCTGTGCCTTAGTTTCTCCGTTCATGTTTTTCCAGCTTCAGTTTTATTTTAGCCACCACTAGATGGAAACGTGAAGCTTTGTCAATTTTTCATCCTGCTTTTATGCCTTTCATGGTTCTTGTAAATTTCTTATTGATTCAGATGTGATCGATTTTGTTCTCTGTAATGTGGTCCGGTGAAACCCATGTAGTTTTGTGTATACGTTTGTGGGAGAATATGGTGCCACCTATAATCATTTTGTTGAAGGCAAATAGGTTTGCAAACCTCTTACCATTTTCGTTCCTTTCTCTCAGTCCATGTTGTCCCGTGATGTCTTTATAGCCGATGTTGTCAATTGCAATTTTAGTAGTAAAGTCTCCCATCAGCATAGTTAGGCCCTAGCCTGAGCATTTATCGATGGTCGACTGCAGCCTCGCGTAGAACTGGTCTTAGCCGTCTTCGTGACTGTCGTTTGTGGATGCATAGCACTGGATGACATTCAGTGTAATCCCTTGCTTTTTCGTCTTGAAGGATGCTTTGATGATCCTCGGTTAATGAGGTTTCCATCCTATCAGAGCCTTCCATGCTTTCTGGGATATCAGTGCTACTTCTTGTGTGTGTAAGGCATTTTCTTCCTTGTGGTCGGAGTATTAAAGCACTTCTCCTAAAGATAATTTTTGCTATCCAGCTTGTAACCAATAGGTTTCACATATTGCAAGTATCATTAGATTGCATCTTTTTATTTCTTTAGCTAATTGTATGCTTTATCTCTGTCTCCCACATAGTGCGAATATTCTATGTGCATATATTAATTACTACTTTGGTTGTTAGAAGGGATATCGGCTTCGTGGCTTCCGAAGAAACTTGGCTTTCATAATGAGGCGTCGTAAGTCTTTGAAATGAAGACCTTCCAACTCTCAGAGCAGTGTTAAAGTGATTAAAAAGGTTTATAATGTTTAACTTTTTTAGCAAGGTTGTTGTTTTACGGAATGGGGCTGCTAACCACATGTGTAACCCTCCTCGTTTATCATGGGTTGAAACCGGAAAAAACCTTAGAGGGGCTCCAGGCGGTTTTACATAGAGTTCATACATGACATATATTTGTTAATGAAAACGTATATCACAAGAAAAGTAGCATTGTTCCTAAACATTTAGTGATGAACACAAAATATTAACTAAACAATGTTTTTAAACGTTTTATGCACATTCCCTAATGAGTATTGCATGTTAAATGGTTATGGAAACAAAATTATTTTCCAGTTTATGATATACACTTATGTGGATTTCTATCCTGTGGGTCCCAGTTATCAATAGTTATTTAGTTGAAGTTAGTGATTCGTCCTTTTAACTGCCTAAAGATTGTCACTATATTAGACGGTAAAAGATAACAGGTAGGAAATCTTATCTGAGTTAAGTTTCTCAACAGTTGGTACACGTCAGCGAAGTATACCTTTAGTCTTAAAGTAATTGATGTGCCTAGTCATACCGAACCTACATCAGCCATCTTCACAGTCTGAGATAGTTACTTCTAAGTTATTTGAGCTTCAACTGATTTCCTGTAAAAATGACATATATCAATGATTATGTTGGACTATGTCGACTAATCTAAATGACTGAAGTTCATGTGAACTATAATTAGATGTTAGATAGTTTGAGACAGTCTGTCTTATCATATTGAAATTTGACTGATCGGATTGAATCAACACTAAAAAGTGACTATATTAACATTTCATTGATAGCTACTTAGTGATAGATTAATGTAAGTTCTGAATATATGCCATTGAAAAATGCTCATTTTAATAGGTTTTCACATTGAGCTCTACACAGTTATTAGTCTAGTCTGATGATCCAATGAAATAACCAAGTTAAAGGTAAGTACCTCTTTATCCATAAGATTATAGCTTATAATGTTTAAATGTTTTGTTAATGAGATAAACTACTATGAATGATTAGCGTATATTACTAGTTCAACTCATTAGAGCTAAATAAATAAACATTGATCTGTTTTCGATTTTGAATAGGAAGGTGTTCAGTGCAATGATGTGATTCCCTAGAATGCTAGGTGACGTAATTTAGTCCAAAGGTGTCGTTAAGTGATTGAATGTAAAAGAGGTTGTAGGTCTTTGCACTCATTGTCACCATCAAAAATGGAAAATATCAGTCGTAGCCTTTTTGTGTTGAATGTCTTTGAATTGATTAACATTTTACTATTTGTACTATCATTGGATTATAGGTACATAAATATTGATTTCAACATTGTCTTTTGTGACAAAATATTTATTCAAGGGTACCTATTATGGCTTACATTAGAAATGTCGAAGAGATTATCATGTAATGGCAATGGACTTAAAATTATGTTTAATATTGAAAGTTGGTTGGCTAAAACTTAACGGTTTTTCCAAATGTTTACCTTCATTCTCTCTTCTCCTCAATGGCAACACTAGTGTATATATAGCCCTTATTCCACAACTAAGTGTTATTATCAAGCTTTTTTTCATACTACTGTACCATATAAATAAATGTGTATACTGTATAGAGCCTGATATAAAAAATAATTGAAAAGATACACAATAATGATCATCATGAACTCACTAGTAACTAACTATAGTGAGTAATTCTGAAGCTTCATTGAGAAGACTTCACTTAAGGCTCTTTAACTATATCGCATTTGTGAAAATTACTAACCAATCATATTGAATGAAATAGTGTAATCTATTACAAATTGACTAAAGTTGAAAAAGCAAATGGTTAGTACTTACTTACTTACTTACTTACGCCTGTTAGCCCTCTCAGAGGAGCATAGGCCGATCACCAGTATTATCCATTCAGCTCTGTCCTCAGCAATCCTTACTAGCTGTCTCCAGTTACTGTTCATTCTTTTAATGTCAAATTCTAGCCCTCGACGTGGTGTGTTATTCGGCCTTCCTCTTTTCCGTTTTCCAGCAAGGTTCCAAGTTAGTGCTTGTCTCGTAATGAAGTCTGATGATTTCCGCAGTGTATGTCCTATCCATTTCCAACGTTGTTTCTGATTTCCTCTTCAGGTGGAAGTTGATTTGTTCTCTTCCATAGTAGGCTGTTGTTGATGGTTTCCAGCCAACAGACATTCAATATTCTACGTAGACAGTTGTTGATAAATACCTGAACTCTCCTGAGGATGTTTGCAGTAGTTCTCCAAGTTTCAGCTCTAAAGAGAAGAACTGACTTGACGTTCGAGTTGAAGAGTCTAACTTTGAGATTGGTTAGTACTAGATGCTATCATAGTTGTATAAAGCGTAATTGCTTGTTGAAAAGTTCAATGGTATTAGATACGAACCATAATGAAGTCATACATAGGCATTAATGAGAAGTATTGTACTAGAATGAAACAGATTATTCATTGCTTCCTGGTTTTTAATGTTATCTAACCAAATTCCAATATGTTGTATGAAACATTGATTTCTTTATTTGTTATAGCCCTTAGTAATGAACAGAATTCGTTTTACTTCATGGTTATTTTAATTTAACTTTATTTCTTTCAAGTAGTAATTTATTGTTAGGCCAGTCGACAAACAAGTGATTCATTTTTACCGAAATTAGTAAGTAGTTGATGTCACGTTTTAAAATATGTTGGTTTTACGTGCTGAAAAATTTTCTATTTGACAACAGCATATACATATATAACTCCTTAATTGTTGTCAACTTATTGTTATGACAACACTAGAATTTCAATTTAAGATGGTGAAGAAAAGTGGTGAAGCAAAATATTGACTTTAGGGAAGTTAACTTCTTTGATCTGGGCCGCTTGCCCGTCGTCACTGCAGACGACATCATCGATATGAACTTCCTACATAAGTTAATAGGTCAGTCTATTGTACATTTACTGCATTAAGCTATCACACTATGGTAAATAAAGCACTCGAAGAGAAATGTTATTGTTGTAATAGATTAAGTCGTTAGTCTCTGATATATTAAGGCATCCCTATTGACTGTTTGCTCTCATTTCGTATGTATAAACTAGTCTTCCTGTTTATTTCAATTGATTTATCATTTTATATGGTGAATGATTCTCAATATTGAGTAATGTCATTGGTTCGTACACTAAATCAGACTTTAAAACTATAACAGAAATTAAGTAGAAGGATCGCACTACAAATGCTTAGCAGGATGTTTTATTAACCATAACGATGAAAACCTTACGATTGAATTATGTAATATACAGGATTCATATTTTACTGTTTATCACCAATATGACATAAACTACGCCAGTTACGATGCACCGAAAATATCCACGTTGCTAGAATCCAAAATAGATACAACGACTACATTTTCTATGCTTATACATTTGCACTGAGGTTGGTAGTAAGCAAGATGGATTGAAGAGCCCAAGATAAATAAGCTAACAGCCAGAGAGAGATAAATTATATTTCATGAATCTATTTATTTACATATAAAACTTGACCATATAGTTGACCTATACAGAAAACAACATTGATGCAAATACGAACAATCATGACTAAAAACAAGGGATGTATGTTGGAGGGTGGGGGTGAATGGCCAATAGGTATACAGTTAATAAGTTGTAGCTTGTGAATGGAGAATGTTAATGGAAACAGTGTATGAGTTAAATGGGAGGTTAGGATGAATGGAACATAATAATGATTGAAATAAAATAATCAATTCAGATACACCCAACATATATGAAATAATTCTCTAAGAAACATTTCCAAAACTTGCTTTTTCTTATAGAATTGTCCAATATATCAACCATATATTGATCTCGACTGGATACCACTGAAATTCAGAGGATACTGAATAGCTGTTTTGACTGAGTATGAGGACTTCTCAGAAATACAATTAAGTAACAAACTTAGTACCTTCAAATTCCTTGTTAATTGCTTAATCATCAACATAGACTCTCTTACATTCAACTTCATATAAGAAAAGAATTTACATGTAAACATATAAAAGTATGTCATCGTTTCAAAAATAAAAATAAAAACATTGAAAAAATTCACACATCGAATAATCTAAACTTTACGAAACTATAAACTAATGAGAAGACAATTAGAAAGTAAATAATCCAAATTGAATCGACGCCTTGTCTTAAAAGATTTAAATGTACATATGAGCATGTGTGTGTGTGTGTGGAAGGGGGTGTTTGTATCTATGAGTACAAAGTGAAAATAGATGGAGAGAGTAACTGTTCCCATTTTCACCTTGTAAAACAATTAAACAGTCAATAAATGAAAAATAAAAACAACTCACATTCATGATTAAAGTATAAAACAAAAAGAAACCCAACATACAACATAAATGAAACATGTTTTTCTATTTTCATCTTTTGATCATTCGACGTAAAAAAAAAAGGTACAGTAAAACAACAATGAAATGTGGCTAGATTCTAGTTCATATTCTTTCAATGTATACGTTAACTTTGTTAAATTATCTATAGGTAGGTAACTTACTAAGTAAGAAAAGTAAGAAAACCAAAAAAAAATACAACAATCTTCTTTATAGTCTTTTCTTTCATCATTATTTGTCAACTTCAATAGAGGTTTTGTTTTCTGATTCAAGAAAAAAAGAGGGGAGCAGGGGAGTGGAACAGAGTAGTTAGTGAATAATCAATAAAAATGATGGAAGTTTTAAGTTACCTATTATGTGAATTACTGATTTATGCATTGAAGTCTTCTTGTTTATTATTATTATAGTAGACAATATGTACTGCCTGTGTACTGCCTCATTTCATGATGACAATTTATCATTGTTGTTTTTTTGTTGTTTGGTTTTTGATAATTTATTCTCTATTCAATAGACATATAAATAGAAAAGAAACATTTAAACACGTAAAATGTGCATTTTTCAATGTCTAATGTTTTGTTTTTTCTTTTCAACTGGTTTCTTTGTTGTTTCTTCAGCAAACAACAATATTTACAATTATTGAAGACGTGACCAGTGGAGTTCAATAGTGTCGAGTGTGAGGCAGCTACCCACCGATGATAATGAATGAAGTCGCGCAAAACGTAACACAAATTGACTGAATTAAAAATATCAACCTTTAGAAGCCGACTCAGTGGTCCAATGGTAAAGCGCTTGTCGCGGAGCCAGAGGGTCCTGGGTTTGATCTCCGATGGGTTGGTGGTTGCACACGGCTGAAGAGTCCCACACCAGGATGAAACAGTTATCCAGTGTTTCCAGGTGTTTAATGGTTGTCTCATTAAGATCAATTCGTGATATTAGCATTGATAAATTATTGAAGCATTCAATACGAATATGAACTAAGTGTATGTTGCATAATGAATATTTAACTGACTATTATGAATAAAAAATGATAGACTAATAAAATAATGGTAAGCGCTGTTTGTTTGTTTGTTTACTTGCTTCTTTCCATAAGAATGGTTGGTTACTTAAAACGGAACACGTCATCCTATATGTGAATTATGATTCACATGGGAACAAAGAGTATATTGTGAAGAATATTAAAAATAAAGTTCAAGTAGATGTGGATATATGGAATTGTTTAGTTGCTTATATTCTTCATAGATTGATGTTAATTAGGTGACATTAAAAAAAACCAAATGAATTGCACAATAGATATTTAGACTTATTAAAGTCCTACTGTGTTATGATGTGCACTTTTATCGACATTTATTAGAAACTAATGAAAGTTGGAATTCGATTATGGCATTCACACCGAACAAGTGATGAAGATGCTCAACAGCACGCCATGTCGAAACTCAAGGTTCGACAATCGATCTACAGACAGAATCGATGACACACACTTCCATCGACGAGTTCATCTCTACAACTAAACTGATGTCTAACACTGTTCATTGATTTACAGTCGTACTCAACCAATATTATTCTGTCACCACAACTAATAACTCACATTTTGTAACATGAATCAACTTGAAATAACCAACGATTGAGAATAAGAAGAATGTATCAGACAACAGTTTCATTCAGATATGAAACATCCTAATATTGGTGAATATACACGACTAACAGGAATGCAACACAGAATCTGTTGACCTCTCACCGGATGCTTAACCACAGATCAGTAATGTTTTCTTCAATTCGAGGGACTGTTTCTAATTGAGGAATTGTGTATTTGTAATGTGAAGAAGTATGCATTTAAAACAATTTGCAGGTAAATTTACTTTGATTGGAAAATAACTTACACAAGTGTAACTGTGTGAACTGTGTATTCTAGTGGTGAAGGCGGTGGCGTTTGACACGAAGCGAACTGAGTTCGAATCCCAGTATGAACATCAACATTGGGATGCATATACCTCCAGTCAATGAGTCCAAAATAGAACGAAACGTGCTTCTTGGATTTCGCTTGCCAATCACAATACAACTTAACCATTACTTGGAATGTATTTTGCCTACAATTTTCTTTCATAATCTCGTTGTCCTCCCAGAATTTCATGAACCTTTAAATAATGAAAATAATGTATTTAAATGTTTTTGGATGTGCAATTATAAATTAGAGAAATTGTGATTTAACAGACAAATCTCTTCTTTCGATTCCAATGAAAACCAGGGATCACTAGACATCTGTTTTACCCTTTTAGTGGACACCACAGAATTATGCACTCTCGATTCCTTCTGAGACTGGAATCCAGGACATTCTGGTGTTGCAGTAAATGCCTAACTATCAGCATCATTTGGCTGGTTAGCTTTACCATAAGCTTAACACCCACTATATTCGGTTTGTTTATTTAGAAGCTGTTTTGTTTGAGTTTTTCATTTTTCGTGACAAACCACTTCCCACTTTCCATAATTCTAATCACTATTTGCGAGAGCTGTCTCGTTTATTCTTCTAGTCATTCATAAAGTGGTTAATTACTTATCGTTTCTCTTTACCCATGCATTAGATTACATCTTAGAGTTTTTATTCATGTAGTTCATTGCGCAGTTTTAGTAAATGGCATCGCGAAAACGAAGATCTTCCCCGCTGAGTTGTCATTATATTTTCTTCAGTGACTTCTGAATGTCTGTTTGATTGCAATAAATGCTTGTCAGGTACGGTTGACGATTTTTTCCCCTCTATTTTATATCAATGGTATGATCTCATGATTTTATTGAGGCTTCAAACACATACAGTGTTTTTACTTGATTAGGTTAATATTCATAAAAAATGGCTTCTGTATTGATTCGTTACTTTTTTCTAAAAGGATAATTTGACATTTCATAGAGTAACTACGTCAATTTACTGGCCATTTCCAATATCTGTTTGTGAGGAAATGGACTTGGGTTATATGCTACCTTTCTACGTTATCCAAGTGAATCGTTCATCATACTTTTTTTACCACTTTTTCTGTTCATATGATGTGTATGTTGTATATTGTAAAGCAATATTTGGCAAATCTCGCATTCGTAGCAGTTAAATTACTTTCATTAATAATTATCATTATGCTAGTCTGTCTATGGTGAACATGTCTGATATATTGTGGGCTCCTACGAGTACGGATAACAGTTAACCAACAGAACTATTAAAGTGGCTACGCATAGTTTGACAGACTAGTTGATGTTCTTTAGTCTGCCTTGATATTGATAATCTTCAAGCGAGATTAAATAATACAAGACAGTTAAGTTAATCAGACAGAGTCATACTTATATTTGATTGATTTCATTATATACATACAAAACACAACCTCACAGCCAACCAATTAGGAATATAACATCGACAAAGAACAAGGCCAACAATGATAGATAACTTGGATAATGTTTACATAATTATTTGGTTATAGTTTATGGATGGATAATGACACAGTGATATTAATAGGTTAAATGAGAGATTATGCCCAGGGGGAATAAAGAATTCATAGGAATGAAACGTTTTGTATTAATACAACCAAAATACAAGAAGTTCTTATCTGGACAATAGTTTTAGCAGTTAGTAATTCATCTTGATCCTCCATGTCTACCAGCCTCAATCAAAAACTTTAGTCGTAATATATTTGTTGTAAATTTTCAATAAACCATAGCTACTTACAGTCAAGTTTTCAGTTGTTTCTTGTTATTTAGTAAAGAATTTAAAATATTAATTTAGTGTTACTATGCATCATACAATCTGATTAGTTACTAGAATGATTAAGCGAAATTTGAATCGTGGTTACAAATTGTTGGGGATGTTAGATCCCCAAAACTCACTTGGCAAACCTGTTATTTTTGTGATTTTATTGTGTAAATTTAAATTTCCTATTTTTGCGCCAAAAGGTTCCATTCTTACCTTCAGTTCGTGTTTCCCACTTGGTAAGACGCTAAATCTTATTGGTTCATTGTTTATTTTAGTACACTATTTATGACATTCCCAAGACGCTCTCTTTATTGTATATATACGCATGAGTTGTGTATGTTGATGTCGTCCGATAGGCTGCCTGTGGAATAAACGCTTTTTGCTGTCTTTGGACTTCTTACTGTAGTTAGCTGGGGCGCTGCGAAATAGCTTAGCTTCCTGTTATTGCATCAACGGTCTTACGTTTGTTAGAAGGTATCGGGGTGTTACCATAAACTCGCGAAACCTTAGCACAAATAACTCAACAACTTCTGTTAAACCAATTAGAATATTTTTTGACATTACAATAATATACGATAATATTTAATGCAAAGAAGAAAACGTAATGAAAGATTATTACGTTGACACTTTCATCATCATCATCATCATCATCATCATCCGAATCATCAGCAGCAGCAGCACCATCATCATCCAAGTCATCCGAATCATCTGAATCATCATCATTATCTACGTCATCCTCATCATCGTCATCGAATTCATCATTTTGAAAAAGAATACAATTAGAAAACTAAGAGTTTTTCTTGTTACGTAACACAACATTTTTGTTCTACCTGTCTATGGTCTAATGTTATTCAAAGCAAAGTTAATCACCGGTTAAGTATGCACAATTGTCTACACTATAACACATTCATAATGATATAAGTTGATGTTAAAATGAATGAGAAGAGAAAAAAAAAACAACTACAACAACTTTCAACAGGTTTCATTATACCTACAGATATTTGCAAATGTATAAATGTCTATTCATGAATATCAACCTGTTTCAATTCAATATTTATTAGATGATCAGTAATTTTTAGGCGCCTTGTCATTCTACATACTACTGTTTATAGTTTACAATGAATGATGACATTTAACATTAATTTTTTCCAGTAAATATCACCATGATATTCTTATTCATTAAAAAGAAAAGAAAAGATTATGCCATGTAACTAGGTGAATTTTTACGTGTTTTTTTTCTAGTTTTAGGCACCTATAACTTACAATACACATATGCACAAACACAAACATACACACTTGGTTACATTCAAAAATATTCATTCATTTATCCACCACACCCACAAAAGCAGGGTGTTAAACACACCTAGGGGTAGTTAGGGAATGTTTATGTACAATTTCTAGCGAGGGGTGGAGATGACGTGGGGTGGAATGTGAGGTAAAGATTATTAATTTATGTTTCGTCTAGGAAACATTTTATTTCTAATCTATCTGATAAAACAAAATATACAAAACATTTGAATGAATACAAAAATGATATAGGAAAAAAAATAAACATGATTCACTTTTCTACTTATTAGTAGTATATTTAATTATGTATATTAACTATTTAGTAGTGTTCATGTTATTCACAAATTATTTAGAACAATTATCAAGATAAATATTATAGTTGTATTAACATGAGGATACAGGTACATCTAACCAACGAGTCCCAAATAGGACGAAACGTGAGTCCTGGATTCTACTTGTCAGTTACAATCTAAATAAAAATGTAACTTTCCTATTATTTCTTATGCTTAATTGTGTATAGATTGTACAAAGTGTGTACAGTTTGTAAAATATTTACTAGTCCATGAAAGAAGAATTGAACAGTGTCTAACACTTTCTGACAAGTCTATACAATCCAATATCATCTGTTGATGAGAACCACTACAAGATCAGTAGAATGAGATAATGTCTATAGTTGATATCACTGATGATATGAAAAACAGAATAAGCCAAAAAAAAAGTGTGAATAAGACAGAGAAAGAGTGATAAAAAATGTTTCAGAGTAAACAAATGATAATTCAGTGTTGCAGAGATTAATGAATGTTAAATTGACATCATAAATTAACTGAAGTTAGACAACCATTGATCACCAGGGAGCAATAGATAGTTGTTTCTTTCACTTATGTGATTCATCAGCAGTGGGTATGTACGACCACTTTAATTAGAAATATCAACTGTTGAAAGCTGGCTTATTGGTTTTATACTTTTCAGTTTGTAGCAAAGCCTGAAAATAACAGATCCGATCCCTGATAGGGTCTTAGGTGATCAATGCTATGGAGGAGTCACACACTAAGACGAAGTAGCTATCTAGTACTTCCTGGTTGTCAGTGGTTGTTTAACTAAGATCGTTTCGTGATATAAAATTAATAGTAGACAAACTGATTTAGATGACTAAAATGTGGTGGTTTTATGAAGAATAGATTTAAGTTTGATTGTTTACAATATCCACAGATTGAAGTTCATGTGTACTTCTAAAAGTCCGATACCAGGACGATACAGTTATTTAGTGGTTCCTAGTCTTTAGTGAAAATTAAAGTAAAAATCTGTCTGCGAAATTATATTCTACTGGGATTCGAACTCAGTTCTCTTCTTGTCAAACGCCACCGCCTTCACCACTAGGATACACAGTTCAGACAGTTACACTTGTGTAAGTTATTTTCCAATCAAAATAAATCTACCTGCAAGTTATTTTAAATGCATACTTCTTCACATTACAAATACACAATTCCTAAATTAAAAACAGTCCCTCGATTTGAAGAAAACATTACTGATCTGTGGTTAAGCATCCGGTGAGAGGTCAACAGATTCTGTGTTCCATTCCTGTTAGTCGTGTATATTCACCAATATTAAGATGTTTCATATCTGAATGAAACTGTTGTCTGATACTTTCTTGTTCTCAATCGTTGGTTATTTCAAGTTGATTCATGTTACAAAATGTGAGTTATTAGTTCTGGTGACAGAATAATATTGGTTGAGTGCGACTGTAATTCAGTGAACAGTGTTAGACATCAGTTTTGTTGTAGAGATGACTCGTGCATGGAAGTGTGTGTCATTGATTATGCCTGTAGATCTATTGTCGAACCTTGAGTTTCCACGTGGCGTGCTGTTGAGCATCTTCATCATTTGTTCAGTGTGAATGCAATAATCGAATTGCCACTTCCATCAATTTCTGATAAAGGTCGGCAAACACGTACAACCAATCTTATGCTCCTAAAGTTCAAATAAGTGGTCATTACTGATAGAGTTCATTAGAATTTCGGATAAAGATTAGGAATTTTATTAAAAATTAGGTTTGTATTATTAAGAATATGGTTTTTTAGGTCAAGCTTTCTGGTCTTATAGTAAGAATGGTCTAGAAATGAAATTCTTCTTCTCAATACGTAATTGTAATTCTCTCTGTCAAAACATTCGAAAAGTACTTGGATTAACTGAGTAGAGCTTATCACCAAGAACTACATATTCAATCCAGCTCTCTTTCTCTCTCTAAATTACAATGAAACAAAAATTAACGTACTACAAAAATGAGGTTGGTGATAAATCACAGAAACTTTACGAAAACAGTATGTAAAATATTGGGAAAAAAAGAATAGAAAACGCAGCATTCTGCGCTAATGTTTTTCATGTTACAGTGCTTTAACCGGCCTTCAGTTCATCAATCATATAAAACTGGAATACATGTAACAGAAGACAACGTAAAACGTAATGTAATTCCAGAATTAATATTGATGGCTATGAATTTGTTGTTAATTTTGAATTAGAAGTTTAATTCAAGGTTATAGCCTAATTGACATGAAGAATAGTTTTTCACGAATAGTCGTGTTGTTGTTTGGGAATAGGATTATGCATTGCTAATCAAATAAGGATCATTGTATTATGTCTGCCACATACAAACATCGAGTAAAACGACAAGACCGTAGATGTACATGTACATAGTTTATGGTTGATACTATTGTGATGTGCATCCATCAGTAAATAAAGCACAACCTTTAAGTGAAGATTACTCCAGGGGGGAGACATATTGTAATGAGTATTCACTTTGAATCCCTTGAATAATAACCTGAGAGATTTTCAGTCACATAGATGATTGCCTTTATCTTATTTCTGTAGCATAACAGTGATAACGCAACTATAAAACTATTATTCACTTATTTACCATGAAAATATTTATGTCCACTGTAATTTAATTACTTTTATTCGCTGTCGGTCATAAATATTACCTTTTCACTGACTTATTGTGGTTACTGTATCGGAACAATGATTGGCTCATTCGTTAACTGAACGTAAGCACTTCAAGTATCGCTTTTGCTTGTTCCTGTATTGTACTCTAGTCGAACGTCACAACATAAATCAAAAATACATGATGTTATTATTATTATTTAAACTCTCTTAGTGATGAGAATTACAGTGGGATCATACTACTGTTAGTAACAGGGAAAGTCTTTAACAGAGTGTTGTTGAATAGAATGAAAGATTCTGTGGATGATCAACTTCGAGATCAACAGGCTGGTTTCCGCAAGGTTCGGTTGTGCATAGACCAAATCGCAACACTACTGATCATCGTTGAATAATCAATTGAATGGAACTCGTCACTGTACATCAACTTCATTGACTATGAGAAGGCGTTTGACAGCGTAGATAGGAAATCATAATGGAAACTTCTTCGATACTACCACGTACCAGAGAAACTCATCGACATCATCCGCAGTTCTTACGACGGACTTCTGTGCAATATTGTGCATGGAGGACAGCTGACAGATGCATTTCCAGTGAGGACCAGTGTCAGATAAGGCTGCCTACTCTCGTCTTTCCTCTTCCTTCTAGTGGTTGATTAGATTATAAAAACCTCTACATCTGAAGGAAAGCACGGAATTTAATGGACAAGTAGGATGCGACTCGATAATTTGGACTTCGCGGATGATCTGTCTCTTTTAGCCCATACACACCAACAAATGCAAGTGAAGACAACCATTTTAGCAGCAATCTCAGCATCAATGGGCCTGAACATACATAATGGAAAGAGCAAGATCCTCAAATACAACACAGTGAGCACCGACCCAATTGAACTTGATGGAGAAACTCTGGAAGAAGTGGATACCTTTACATACCTGGAGAGCATCATCGATAATCAAGGAGAATTCGATGCAGATGTAAAGGCAAGGATTAGCAAAGCAAGGGCAGCATTCCTACAGCTGAAAAATATTTGGGACTCCAAACAACTGTCAACCAACCTTAAAGCCGGACTTTTCAATTCGAACGTCAAGATAGTTCTGCTGTATGGAGCTGAAACGTGGAAAACTACTGCAAACATCATTTTAAGGGTGCAAGTATTTATAAACAGTTGTCTACGCAAGATATTGGATGTCCGTTGGACGAAAAACATCAAAAACAGCTCACTACGGGAGAGAACAAGCCAACTTCCAGCTGAAGAGGAAATTAGGAAACGACGTTGGAATTGGATAAGACATACATTGCGGAAATCATCAGACTGCATTACGAGACAAGCATTAACTTGGAATCATATTGGGAAACGGAAAAGAGGAAGGCCGAACAACACACTGCGTCGAGAATTGCAAGTAGATATTAAAAGAATGAACAGCAACTGGAAACAGCTATAAAGGATTGTTGAGGACAGAGTTCAATAAAAATACTGGTAAGCGGCCTATGCTCCTGTGTGAGTTGTAACGGGCCTAAGTAAGTAAGTGAATAGAAGAGTCTCTGCACTTAGGTTACATAAGCATTCTATTCATTACGCAATCAAATTTAATATCGATCTTTTTCTATTGCAGTTATTAATACTTTTTAGCTTTACTTTTGCATTAATACATACATATGTATACATACAATATTCTATTCAAATTTGCTAAATTTATTTGGATATTTGCTGCACAATAAAGGTATATTCTAACCAACTTTCACTTCGACAAATGTTGAAATGATCTTGTAAAAATTAGTATATAATTTGTTGTATACATTTATCACAGATTGATCTCATTGTAATGACAAGAAATCAGAAAACACTGGATGACCGTTTTGCCCATGTAGAAGACCCCGCATTGTCATTGTTCACCTTAGACATCACCAGTGGATAGAACTTATAATGTTTTGATTTCGTGGAGGACGCTAAACTGCCAGCATTAGTGGCCCAGCCAGTGTTTAATGGTAGAATTTTGAATTCAACCGATTTGTAATATAGCTTGATTATCATCAAATGTCATGTTCGGAAGTTTACATAAATAAATCTTTCTCTGTCTACAAATCATCTCACAGAAACTGTCTTCAGTCATAAAACTAGTCATTGGTCTAATGCCTGGATATTCATCATATAAAATGAAGGTCATTGGTTTGATTTCCTGATGAACTATTGTCAGAACTATTGTCCAGGAGATTGTTTTGTATATTTGGTCTTTAATACACAAGACGTTTCATTTCTATTAGTTGTATATCCCTCTCACCTTAACCGACCATCTCATTCACTAAGTGTTAATGTATTCCTTTCTAATCATGAACTATAATTAATTAATTATGTTAACGTTATCCAAATTTCCTATCATTGTTGGCCTTATTCTGTATCGATGTTATATTTCTAATTGGTTGGCTGTGAGGTCTCGTTTTGGATGTGTATAAAAAACATTTTTTAAATATGTGTGTGTTTATCTAATTGACTTGATTATTCTGTGCTTTTCTATCCAGTTAGTGGACTATCGATATCAAGGCAGACCTACGGGCATAGGGCAATCAGTCTCTGTATCCTACTGAGATATCGGCTATAGCAGGGTTATTACTTCGTATATGCTGATTGATTATAATTTCACAACATATCAGTACTACTAAAGAGTCTTAGACTAGCACAAAGCACTTATCTAATACTATTTCTAGGTTTTCAATAGATTTCTAACTCAGATCAGTTCATGATGTTAAATTTAAACTTGACTATAGAGAATTATTCTGTAAACAATAATCTAAATGAAACTAACTACAGTTACAAATTATTTCCGGCTTTATTATTATCGTCCTGACTACTAATAAAATGATTTATGCCCAAATGACTTATTGTTACAGAGATTTCTATCAACAATTCTGGAAACTATTCATATAAAACAGAAACTATCCAATACTGTTTTGTTAATTACTCAGAGTTTATTGAAGAACAATTGGTTTTGTTATGATTATGATAAATGAATCTTTGTATGTAATCATTAGTAGAAAATGTATTGATCTTGTGAATATAGTTGCCGGATATAAGTAAGTGAATAGGTAAAGTGTAATCATATTCGATTAAAATTAAAGAGATAGTGATTTAGAAGTAAGAGATAGAGAGAGAGAGAGAGAGATGGATACACTTCTTGTAGTTACATGGTAATAATACGGTGTTAGTGATTAGTTTTATTAATCACCTGAAAAATGATTATACATATATGTCATGTATCATGGTTGATAACATTTTATGACATTGTGAGCAACTATCACACTGTAGATGCATTAGTAAAAATGTTAACAAAGTAACTAATATTACTTGAGTTAGATTGTAACTGACAAGTGAAATCCAGGAAGCGCGTTATGTCGTAATTGGGACTCGTTGGCTGGATGTACTTGCATCCCAGTGTTGATGTTCACATCGCGACTCGAACTCTGTTCGTTTCGTGCCAAACACCGCTGAGTTTACCAAGCAGCCATACTTGTGCAACGGATACGTATGCATAAATGAAATGTATTTCGATCTTCCGGTTGATTAATCATTGACTTAAGTTGATCAGTCTCTGTTGGTATGTGTGTATCCTGAGCGGATTACCTCAATATAGCAACAGCTCACAGGTATTGTTTGAATAGGTGCGTCCAACTGACGAGTCCTAAATAGGATCAAACGAGAGTCTTGGATTTCACCTGTCAATCGCAATCTAATTCAAACAATATTTATGAGCCACGGCTATATCAAGGCGATTCGCCCAGATTGCACATGTGACAATAGGCTGATCAATTTTAGTCTATGACAAATCAACTGGTAGATCCAAGTGCATTCAAATGATAAAATAAGTAATAAGTGGACATCTCTTATTTTACTTAGATAGGAGCTATTTAGACACGCGCTTTTTTACTGTTTGGATCTCATCAGAGAGATTAACTTGGAACATCTTAGTACTGAAGTTAACTAAGCTACTAAGTCCCAAAAATCACTTAATCTGTTCATCAGGTTTCAGTGTGGTTTGTAATTTACTGTTAATTATATTCAGAACTGTTAATGACAATTCATGCATCCATGAATCCTTTTCAAATTGTCTCCAATATAAACACTTAGTGACAGACATTACGTAAAAGTATATCATGACTGTTAATCTCATTCTGAACGCTGAATATACAGCTTATAAATGTTAGAACTGAAAGGACTTTGTGTTCAATGCACTGATGAATGTATATTTAACTAATGAATCTTAAATAGGATGAAATTTATGCTTGTTATTCTACTTTTAGTTGTAGTCTATGCATAATGAAAGCAAAAATATAAGTGAAAATGGAATTATTTTAATCAAATTGAACAACAGAACTCAATCCATTACAAAGTGTTAATGTATCAAACGAAACATAAATGACATTTGACTACATAGTCATCGCAAGTTTCACAGGTTTACTTGTTTACATCAACTTTGCTTTGAATGTTTAACACAAGCATCACTGTCTCTGTTTATAACTTCTATGCTTTGGAATAAGATGTTAATTGAAATCATGTTCATGAGGTATGATAATATAATCAATAGTCTACTGAGATAATCTATAATCAATAGTGATGAGATGACAGTTTCTTCCCCATGGATTTCAGACAACAAGTTTTTGGAGAATAAAAAAATATAAGTTTCTTTCTAATTTATTTAAGTTGGATTGTGACTAGCAAATGGAATCTAGGACGCGCGTTTCGTCTAATTTGGGACTCGTCAGCTGGATGTATCTGCATCTCAATGTTGATATTCACAGTTTATAACAAATCAATGGGAATATACGAATTCATCCTAATATCTTTCTAATTGTCTATTATTAAGAATTTCCCATGTAAATAACTGAAGCGGTAACGTGTTCAATTTGTACAGTTGTTAACAACAACTTAGTTAAAATTTCTGTTGAAATAAATTGTCGGAATCTCGACGAAGTCTTTCGAAACCTTAAAGTATCGAAGAATACTCCATCCATTCATCATCTAATAGAATTTCTAGTAGTGTTGACAACTCACTCTTTAACTGGTTAATAGTATAACTCTCCATACCTCCAACCCCATGAATGAGCTAAACAATAATGATGATATCAGGTTTAATTAAAACTATAGATAAATTTAATTTATTGTGCATATTTAATACTTATTGGGGTATATATTCCTTGTTCACTTCGGATTCACGACTGTGAATGCTTAGTGCTCGAGTTCTGAAGCTAGTATGTGATATTGTAAGTTTTCAACTATAAAACATTTGCATTTTGAAAACTTTCTATTAATTTGACTACTATAACCAGCTTACTTTCTTCAACAGTATACATTGAAATTATTTACAGAATTCATACCGATTTACAAATATGTTCAAGTTGTTAATAAAGGAAATGAGTACAATATTCAAAAGGACGTGGTTATTTGTTCTTAATGGAATATTTTGAGGACAGAACTGATAGGAGAATTTTGATCGATGGCGTATACTCCACGAATGGCGACATGTATTAACTGATTGACAAACAGTCATCTACGATTAGAAAGAGAAGGAGAACCGAGAGTACAACACAAATAAACATTCTACAAGTAATAAAGTAAATGATATGAATAGAGCTTAGATGAACATCGTTTAAAGGGAGTGACATGGGTAATTGTAACAACTTAAGGAGAATAAAAAGATTGGCATTATGTGAAGTTAAATGGCTCAGATTAGTGATAACGGTATTTGTACATTTGTTTCACAGATGAGCAGCTGAAAAATGCTTCAGGTTCTCATAGTTTAATTGTAAAATAACTCATATAGAGAGTACATTTCAAGTACGAAATTTCCTACTTTGAAACTAAGTTTCATAGAGTATAGAATGTTAATTGTGTACTTTAGATAGAATTAGTGGATGTAACAGATTATCTATGCAGGTTAGTTTGAATCGTCGCTTCTATAAAGTGTCAAGTCTCAGTTTAGTATACTTACTTTATGGTCTAAAGTATATTCATGTAAATGAATATGAAGCGTAAAACGATGCATATTATTAGAGGAAACATAAATGAGAATAAATGTTCTGCATTCTAGTCTGCTAGATGCATGGTATAAGGAAATTCGAAAGTCAACGTTATGAAAGTTGCGTATCATATAACCCAGATGTTGGTGCAACTTGTATTTTTATATTGAAGCCTACTGTAAGAATAACAGATAGTAAAGATAGTGGAGTCATTATATCAATGACTGAATGGAATCTCATACTCGTATGTATAGCGATAGAAATTGAGATATGTATCATCAGAAAATATCTATCTAAATGCAATAAATTCCAAATTCCATTTAAAGTAGCATGAAATGAGTTCAGTATTGATACAATTCTATGCGCCGGTAAGCTCGTATGGGTAAAACTAGTATACCACTTAAAGATCATTAGGATATATATATAAGGTTTATGAAAACTGATATTTTTGACCCAGATACCTACCACCGACAATGATTGAGTTCAACTAAATAATTCTACTAAGGTTAGGAATGTTAACTTTCGGGAGCTGGCTCAGTGGTCCAGTGGCAAATATGATCACCGTGGAGCCAGAAGGTCATGGTTTCGATCTCTGGACGGGGGTGCGCCCTATTGAAGAGTTTCGTACTAAAATGAAACAGAAGTTCAGTATTACCTGGTTATCAACGGTTATCTAATTCAAATCAATTCGTGATGTAAAATTGACGCCACTCTGGTTTCTTATCATTGTTGGCTGTATTCTGTATTGGTTTTATTTTCCTAATTGATATTGCTGTGCGATTAGGTTTGGAATGTATAAAAGGAAATACTTGAAACATAAGTGTAACTTTGTCTGGTTGACTCAGTTGTCCTGTGTTTTCTATCAAGCTTAAGGACTAATGATATCAGAGCACATTTAGGTGGAATAGATCGATTAATTTCTGTGTCTTGTTGCAGTATTGGCCCTAGCAAAGTTATTATACTGTATATGGTGATTAGTCTTAGTTAGTGACGTCGGATGGATATAATAAAAATAGTTGTGGAAAAATAACTAGTAGTATATTGTGATTGATTATAGGTGACAGATTTCAACTGTTATGAATGTGCATAATGTACGATTCGAAATTATAACAATTTGATTAGATCTTGAGAAGGAACGTAATGTAACATTGGTCAGTTAAAGTTGAGGACTCCTTGGTATAACCAAATTTATAGTATTGATAAGGATATAGTTAATACTTCTTAACATTCATTGGTAAAATGAGTCTTATGAAGTCGGAGTTGTTTAAATAATATTCGGTGTTCTATTATATTACGACTATTTTTAAGAAGTAAGTCATTGAATTCTAGAGATGTATGGCCAGTGGAATTAAATATTGTTGAGGATTAATCAATTACTTATCGGTTTCATAAGAAAATGATCGTTCAATATCATAGACTGACTGAAGTTAGATACTTTACTCATTATTTACTGGTTCATTGGTTTAAAGGCTCTAAAGGGAAATTGATGGTCTTGAGTTCGATCCTCCGTGAAATAAAGGATGCACAATGTTGAGAAACCACATACTAAGACTATCCAGTTACTAATTATTTTGTGGTATTCGACATCGGTCTATCTAATGTCAATTATCATTAGTCCCTCTATGTTAATTATTATATCATAATAATAATGCCCCTAATTTATATGTTTCGTTTTATTCTTTGAAGTAAATTAGTGTGTTGCATACTCTTGGTGAACACATTAAATTCACTTCAAGGAGACGTCTCATACTAGGACGAAACAGCTGTCCACTGGTTCTCGATTTTCAATGGTACCATACCAACATCAATCAGTGATAAGTTTAATAAATTTAAACATATTACTAATCTCCATAAACACTTCAATTTAGCAATATGTGTA
>CM046066.1:10023588-10042349 GCA_025215515.1 Schistosoma japonicum | reverse complement strand
CATAATGACTTAATCGTTATTATCAAATAACCAGATAGTTTCAAAAGTAGGTCAAACGGAATTTGATTAAAGACAGAGAAAGAAATTAAACAAACAGCCATGAAACTTTGCTATACATGAAATGAAAAGTAACTACGAAGACAAGAAAACTATTCATCAGTTATATTACACCAAATTATTATCATCTTACTGTTTCATTGAATTCATTGGTTGGTTATTCTCCATTACTCGCTTGAGAACCAATATAAATTATGAAGTACTAGGTAGCTGTTAATTTACATTTTTGCAATCTTTCGGTAGTGTATACTCACAGTCTTATGTTCAATTGATTTTATGACTGTCACATATTACTACAAGAATATTACCACCAAACTATCAAGGTAGAATTCAGCAGTTCGAATATATGAATATATTTTCCACTGATAGTGAAATATCATCGATGATAAATGCTTACTTACTTACGCTCGTTACCCCTCAAGGATGAGCATAGGCCGCTCACCAGTATTCTCCATTCAACTCATTTCTCAACAATCCTTGTTAGCTGTTTCCAGTTGCTCCTCATCCTTTTAATGTCTGTTACCGATTCTCGACGTAGTGTGTTATTTGGCCTTCTTCTTTTCCATTTCCCAACACGATTCCAAGTTAATGCTTGTTTCGTGATGCAGTCTGATGATTTCCGAAATGTATTTTCTATCCATTTCCAATGTCGTTTCCTGATTTCCTCTTCAGCTGGAAGTTGGTTTGTTCTCTTCCATAGTAGGCTGTTGCTGATGGTTTCCGGCCAATGGACATTCAGTATCATGCGTAGACAGTTGTTTATAAATACAAGTACCCTTCTGAGGATGTTTGAAGTAGTTCTCCACGTCTCAGCTCCATAGAGAACTTTCTTGACGGTCTAATGGAAGAGTCTGACTTAGAGGTTGGTCGACAGTTGTTTTGAACCCCATATGTTCTTTAACTGTCCTTGCTTTACTAATTCTTGCCTTTGCATCTACATCGGATCCTCATTGTTCATCGATGATGTTCCCCAGGTAAGTGAATGTATTCACTTCTTCCAGAGTTTCACCATCAAGTTCAATTGGATCGGTGCTCTCTGTGTTGAATTTGACGATCTTGCTCTTTCCCTTATGTATGTTCAGGCCTATTGATGCTGAGGTTTCTGCTACTTTGGTTGTCTTCACTTGCATTTGTTGGTGTGTATGGATTAAAAGAGCTAGATCATCCGTGAAGTTCAAATCATCGAGTTGCATTCTACTTGTCCATTGAATTCCGTGCTTTCCCTCAAAAACTGTTTGCACTATCATTTTTATATTTTCACTTAAACTTATAGAGTCTATGTTGAAGTTAGTCAGTTAGTGATTTACTGAAATATAAATTTTTAATACTACTATTTCCTGAAATTAACTTAACAATGAAATTGAATTAAGTAGTGTGTTTATTTTTATGTGATTACGCTTGAATTATTTTACACTGATTTGAGTAATTACATTAGTTTAAATAAGTTAATTAAATGGAAGTAGAGTGGAATACTGAAGCGAAAATTTACTTAGTCATTACTAATTCCGTCGTAGTAAATAAACTCTATAGCTATATGATCCCGGAGCGGGAAGGGGCATGGATGGGAACTGCTAAAGTATCCTATACTAGAACAAATCAGCTCTTCAGTACATATTAATTTTCAGCGTACACAAACAAAGTTTACTAGTGAATAACATTATGACTTTCCTGAAGTTTTAGTAAGAAGTAGTAACTTTAGAGCTCAGATATGTAAGAGATAGACTTTTATCACTGATTGTGCTGAATGACTGTATTGCTGTAGCTTAAGTCGATTGAAATGGGAATATTACCATAAGATGTCGGTCTAATGAATATGATAATCATGCATTCACCACAAGACCAGAGAGACAATGGACTCAGTCCTCCCCCCCCTGGTAGGGCCACGAGTACGTACTGCTAAAGAATCTCATACTAAGAAAAAGCAATTGTTCAGCTCCATGGTACTCAACCGACATAAATCCGTGACGAATGGGAACAATAAATAAATACTTATTTTGCTTACAAACATCATTCAGTATAAAATTTGATTTCTTAAATTCCATTATTTAGAACTATGGATTACAAATAGTTTGTCTTGGCCTTAGTTGAAAATGTACAAGTTATTTTATCAATAATTTGTATTACGTATTCTTGAACCTGTTTGCATTAATGCATCAACACAAATCGGTAGGTTGTTAGCACCCATTCATGAGTATACTCAAAAACATTATTTGTGTATAACAGAACAATGATGAAGTTAGACAACCAGTATAAGGGTAAATCAGTCGATGTAGCTGTGAATCTTCTTTGATTAGGGTAGTTTAAACATGTGCTATTGATGATGATCAATTCTGACTGCCGTAGAAGTAAATTAAAAGAAAGCTAAAAATAGTCAAATTATGACATAGTTTCAGTTCATGACTGTTAGTATGGGATTTGTTGATTGGCATAGAGTCCTTGGTTGTGATCTACTCGAGATAATCGTGACTAGTTGGTGAAGACTTAAAGTGAGAAGGCTTAATATGTCACAGTGGTGAAAATTCTATCAATATTCCATTCTAAACTCTCCGTCATAGTTTGGTTTCATATTTCACTGTCTTTCGATTTTTAGTACCATATTCATTGTGTCAACTCCTTTTTGTACAATAGCTCCTTGTTATTTATCTTGTTTGTTTCATCCCACTGTACTGATATGGTTTGATAAAATGGGTAGATGCATGTTTGTGCCATATCTTACATTAGAGTTTGACAGACTGAGAGATCAGGAACAGTCTAGTAGTTGATACTTTCGATTCTTAACAATACATTTCTACACTTAGGGTAATCAAGTAGTGTGGTTGAAAGTAGTTGACAATACAATATTTTCTCCTCCCTCCTCGCAGGTTTTATACTAGTTGGTATTCATTAGTAAGGATTATCAGTAATCTTTAGGGGATTGATGTTTCATTCGTTGAAATTCCTACAAGTATAACCCAATTTCTTAGTATGTAAAATTACGACTGAGGTGTTTTTCCCGAAGCTAACCTAATGTAGGATTGAAATATTCACGTTGACAGGTCACTGAGTAATGACGAATGTTACGTTTGCCTAGTTTAGTTATTACTGAATGGACTCAGATGATCAAGTTAATCACTAATTTAAATGACTCTATGTGCATGTACTATTTTAATACTAAGTAGTTACAGGTGGGGGTCATAAAATCCTGACTGACTTAAATTTCATGATAATTAGCCCCCATTTATTAACAATTTCCAGATGACATAGAATGTTCTGCTTATTGTCTCCTATAACCTAAGATCTAAAGAAATGCATCATGTCTTTGAGTAACTTAGCTTGGTGGTCACATTACAATTTGATTAAGTAACTTTGATCAATTCTGACAACTTAGCGACATGCTGTTAGTTATTCATCAGTGATATATGATGATATCCACGCAAATAATCGTGTAGTATGAAGCAACTTCATTAAATGTACTAACATTTACAATGATAAGAAAGGATAAGAAATTAATGAAACAACAAGAATGTATACTACTTTACTTAACTACAGCAACATACGTGTATATCATATGTTGTGGTTTCTGATAACCACCGATTCACTGTTTACATTATTACTGATGAGTTAATTTCAGGAAATTTATCTTTGTATATTCAGGTTATTTCAGTTGTTATACAATGTTGCACAGACTGCTGAACATGAAGTTTTACATTACAAAGTATAATATAATAATAATAATTATGCGCTTGATAGTAACTAAGTAAGAGAGGTGATTATTAATGATCTGTAGTAGTCACCTATAATATTGAATAATGGTAGCGCAATGTAGCTAGTCGACTGTATTGAAGAGTATCGATCATTCTGTATTGGAAACCAAAGTCGTTTGAAGGCTATGCACTCACTGCAAATGTTTTCAGTTTATGGGTTCTATCTCTGTCGTTACAGTGGACGCTCACTGTCATAGGGTTCTATACTATTTGAATGAAATAATAGTCTAATGCCTTACATTTTTGAATGATTATCTAAATGTTATCAGTTCATAGTATTGACAGACTTCAAGCAAAAATAGTAAACTGAAAATAATGTAACAGTTGAAGAAGGAGATCTATCAGGATTTCCAATGAAAAATCTTTTAAATAATTCAAAACTAAAATAGATTCACTGTATTTAGACTGTAGATCACTTTGATAATATAACAGTAAACTATACAGAAATGATGATTTTATGAGTTTACCTTGTCTATTTACTGGACACACATTATGTATATGTATATTGGAATGAAAATAAAAGGAAAACAAAAAGAAATATAATTGAAACTTAATATAATATCATTATTTATTCTTTCTTTTTATATAAGGTCAACTTGTACTACTGTAGTAGTAGTAGTAGTAGTAGTAGTAGTAGTAGTAGTAGTAGTAGTAGTAGTAGTAGTAGTAGTAGTAGTAGTAGTGTAGTATAAAATGTTACTATAAGCATTCACTCACTGTATCATGTATACACAATAAACAATAAAAAGCCCTATAAATAAGTAGTATATAAAATAAAAGAAAAAAAGTTTGTAGTAACAAAATGGAATGTAAAAATTTTGGTTATGGATACATTTACCTGTGTGTATGTAGTGTGTGTGTATGTTTGAGTGTTTGTATTTATGTGTGTAAGTGTGTGTACGTGTGTCTAGACAACAAAAGATTAAATCCTAGAAAGATAATAATAACAGTAAAGAATAGATAAAGGAAATCTCATTTTCTATTATGATCCTGTATTACGCTACATTCATTCACTTACTTTTTATCTTCATTTAAGTAAATTGTCATTTTGGCGCCAGTGAATGTCAAACAACACATAAAATGATGTGCATCTGTACATATCTAAATATATTTTACTCACCAATATAATAGTCTAAATTTTATAGACGATTCTTTGTCAGATACTACTAAGGGACAAGTCTTTGGACTGATGTCTTAGCTATTAGCCGCCCCTTCTTGCCTTTCATTTTAAAATGATCACTGAACAACTGTTAGATGAAATCAACTATAATGTAGATGTTTTTTTCAAAAACAAAACATGAATTTAAGTAGGCCTAATATGATGATAATAATGGTGATTTGTGTAATTCATATGGATGTATTCGAATTTTATCTGAATATTAGTTTAGAAGATTCATTATCTTTCAGTTGTGTGGGATTTATCTTACTCAATTTGAGAGGTTTAGTTGTAAAAGAAAGAATTTAAGATTATGATTACTAGAAAGCCTTAGAGGAGAATGATTCATTGAATTAGTAGACTATTTCTAAGTGACAATTTATTAACGTTTGTGGGAGTCGACTATAACATTGATCACTAATGATTGATTAATTAGTGTTAATATCTAAGTCTTACATGAAGTTACTTGTCACGTTATAGACTGTAAAGTTGAATGACACAAGAAGAGATTTAACAGACAATATAAGTTTTTCTTTTCAAGATTGTTGGTACACCTTACTGACGAATGCTAAGTAGGATGAAAGTTAAATGGAACAAAGTTTTCTGCCAATTATCATAGTAGGAATTTCTTAAACTTAAGAATTTAATCAATACTAATG
Source organism: Schistosoma japonicum (assembly GCA_025215515.1). NCBI lineage: Eukaryota > Metazoa > Platyhelminthes > Trematoda > Strigeidida > Schistosomatidae > Schistosoma > Schistosoma japonicum. The sequence goes on along the minus strand of CM046066.1, from coordinate 10,036,734 downwards.
ACTGGACAACTAAGATATTGATTATTAATAAACTACTGGTGATTTACTTCAGACTTTTAGCTTCATTTGATTTGCTATAAAAAGCGACTACGAAGTTCGAGAATGAAATTCATACAAAACCATTCCTCCTTTCAACAGAATTAAGATTATTCTAAGATACTGGTTGACATAAACCTTTGAATCTTCGAATATGATAAAGCAGTAAAGATGTTATTCATAAATCCAGTTTCTTTGAACAGAATATAAAATAAAATAGAAGCTAAAGATAACAAGGATCTTATAGAGATGAGTAAACTGAAAGACAATTAGGTCTAAAATAAGTAGCTGTTTAATATTTAAAGTAAAATTCATATCAAGTATAACCTTTAGAATGAACTTATTGCCAATTGACCTGGTTAGTTTCCTCTACAACGTATGCCATCTTACACTTTCAATCATTTCTTCTGTTTATTTTGTGAGTAATCGTTTTTACGCTAGTATTTATCTTTCAACAAGAATTTTATTTTGGGTGCTAAAAGTTATTCACAGCAGATCACTAGGGAAATATCAAATCTACCGCAGTTTAACATCTGAATAAAAATAATGGAGTGACAATTAAAGTTCGTAGTGCTGTAAATCATCTCCATTCCTATGTACATTAATAAACGTAAAACTGATCAAAAGGACTGAGTACAACATACGTACATTAAAAAATTTTACAGAAAAATCTATTCTCAATCGGCCCAGAACGTAACTATCTCTATTATTCTAGAAATTGTTGAATTAGATCGTCTAACACTACTACTTACTGTGAGAAATAAAACCAAAGCAGATTATTATGATTGTTAGGAAGTTGGTTCAACTTAGTCAACTTCTAATTAAGTATTGTGGTGATTGTTGAATTTAAATTCCTTGTTACTAATTGGATACAGTTTGATAACCATTGAAAATCATCAAATGATACTGGACAACTGTTTCATCCCAGCACAGTACTCTCTAACAATGCACATTCACAACCTTAATAGAGGATTAAGCCCATGACTTTCGGGCTTTGCAGGATCACTGAATCAATCGACATCCATCGATTGATATCTATAACTTCAATCGATTCGCTATGCATTACGTGTCCACATTCATTGATACATATAGGTAACTGCCTCATACTTGACATAGATGAACTCCATTAGTCCCATTTTCTTACTAGAACGCCATGAATTACCATTTAAAATTAGTTACTAATGAGCTCATATTGACTGTAAATATGTATTAATCAGAATGTTGTTGAACTTGAATTCGTCGGTTATCTTAGTTAACGTTAATAAAAGTAACTCACAGATATAATGATAACATGAATAAAATAATTTTGACAAATCTATCTTCTACTTCTCTGTACTTATATTATAATAAATGTATACAATTGAATTGTTTTACTTACATGCAATACGTACATGTGTTTGATTACTGATTTTTACACGTGGTTCACCTAATTTCAAAATATTATTCCATGCTTCACATTGACACCAATAATCACCAAACCATTCTTCAACTGTATTCTCATCAATTAAACGAATAATTGTTTTACGATTTTGTTTATTTAAATCAATATTAGAATTTTCACTAAATAACTTTTCATAATCTGTAATTTTTTGTTTTATCATTTGATCAGTTGATAATTCAATTCCTTGTTGTATTCTACGTTCATATTTTACATTTGAATTAGTTGGATTAGTTACACAGACAATATATAATAATATAACAGGTTCAGCAACCACAATATACAATAGCTGGTTGCCATTTTGATGTATAAAGTATTGATGGTGGTTGTATAATATAATGCGGTATATCTGTATATAATAATTCTTCTTCTGGTTTTTAATTCATATGTTTTAATATCAAGATTACCTGAAGATGATTTCATTTGAAAATATCATATATATTCCCATTAATGAATCACCTGTAATCATTAAATGTTCCAATGAAGAAAAATTTAATTTTTCATAATTTAATTTATATGTTATAATATTACAAGTAGTAAATGAAAACTTTTGAAAAAATAAATATTTAAAATATAAAATAATGGTGACATATTTTTCTCTGATTTATTTATTTATCACATGGTGATAATTTTTGAAAAATTTCAAAATGATATTTTTTTAACAACAGATAACCTTTTGTCTTTTATTTGATTGGTCAATTTAATTAGCCAATCACAGGAAAGTGTGAAAATGATTGGTTCATAATAGCTAACATAGTAAACTTTATAAAATGGTAAATAGATGTAATTGGGTAGTGTGGAGGTTGTTGAAGTTGAGTTAGTTGTCATGTCTTGGTTTGAATGTGAGACACTCATTGGAAGGCAGGAGCTGACATTTGATAAGGCTGTCGTTTTAGTAAAGGACAACTTATCAGTGGGCATTCATAAAACTACTGGGGAATCTAGCCTAAACTTCTGGTTTCTCGGTGAGTGCTTAATTGTTGAACCACTGTGAGACAGCAGATATCCAACGGCCGATACTATTTAACTTCGATCAGATCACGACATATTTGCTAGACCTCATCTTTTACTATCGGTGAATATCTGCCTCACACTAGACCTGGTGTAGGCCATTTAGCGATATCAAATTCAAATTCACCATCAACAACACAACACCTAATTACGATTAGTATCAAGTCACTTGTGGTTAACTTCAGGAGGTGATTCGTTAAAACTACAGTGGAAAAATGCGGTCGGTGGAATGCAACCATATTAAGGTAGTTAGGCACAAGTGACCATGGATGACGTTTCGTAAATATATGTTTTTTTGATCGAATTTCGAAATATCAACTTTCGAAAACCAACTAAGTCGTTTAACGTCTAGGCGACCTTCAGGAAACCATAAGAGTTTAAGCTGGATTTTCTGCTGAATCTGTGAATGTGGACTATCGAATAGCTCCATAGCAGGAAGAAACGATTACTTTCGTGATATATAATTCAAAACCAGATTGTCCACTGTCTAATTATAGCTGATTTATTGGTAACAACTAAGAACCTGGATACGTACATCATTTTGTTCAGGGCCCTTCAGTTGAATATACTTTCCGTATTTCATCGTTGATATTCATATCGAAATTTGTACTCAGATCATTGGTATCATATTATTTTGCTTTCTCCACCGTGATTCAGAATGAGGATACCCATACGTTCAGAGGGGATATACATATAATTTGAAAATGTGTTTGCATCTTCCTTTCGATGTTGATATTAACTTAAATTAGTCAGTCACTATTGTCTTGTGTGTATCATGAGAGAATTTTCCCGACACAACTTTAAATCACAACTATTAACAAAATATCATTAACATTCCAGTGTTATACATTTCGGACAGCCGATTGAGCTTCAGAGGCAACCTGTTCATTTGGCTCTCCCAAACTGTTTTACGCAGAAGCACGATAATCCGACTAAACAATCAAAAACTAAATAAGTCAGATACGATGCATAGATTACCATAATAAAACAATCATAAGCAGTAGAAAGTAATATATACAAGAAGAAAATAAGAATATATAGGTTGCTACTTTTGTGTGTCTTCACGTTAATCTAATTCAAACACAACTTGTCAGGTCGACATATCACTTAATGTGATAATCGGCACTGGGATGCAGTAAGTATATCCATTTGATAAGTCTCGAACAATACGTAACGCTTGTTTTGTATACTATTTGCCCGCCACATTCTAACTTTAATCATACATGATAATTAAAAGTGAATCAAGGAAGTGCGCTTAAGATGTGCATACATCAACAATGACTGCATGATTTTAGTCCTTAGTAACATTAACAGGAAGTTTCTTCGTTGCACAATGAAACTACTCAGCAGTCAGCATGTAAGACTTTACTTAAGATTGAATCAGCAATCTTCAGGCCACGCGGTGACAAAAATCAAATTCAAATGTTTAGCTTCCGTAAAGAAAATAATTAGAAAAGATTGTTGACTTACTAAACAGAACAAGTGAGGATAATGAATGTGTCTACTGGAATCACTGCATTATTCCTGAAGGTATGACAATTATTTTACTATTGAAAGATTTATTCTGAACTAAATCAATGACATTGACTGATACTAACATTTTATTGGCCTTTATTCTTGACAGCCATTATATGAACAGTCATTTCTGACACCTGGAATCTGATTCATTAGATTAAATATATACTGTCCTAAATGAGACCTGAAGGCTATGAGAGTATACTGTTAGGGAGTGGCAAATATTTTTTAATCAATGTCAGTTCGAGACAATCGCTTTCTCCAAACGGAACTAGTTTACTTTATTTTCGTCAACTGACTGAAATTAAAAACGTTAAACATTGATTGTAAACTTAATAGGTTGGAGGTTAACTCCATGTCATTGAGTCTGAAGGTTTTTAGTTCGATTCTCTATGTTGATGCAGATATGAACCATTTAATAGTCATGTATCCGGGTAAAACATTATCTGCTTAGGTTCGTCTAACTCTAGGTGATACTTCAACAGAAGTCATTTTAATACCAATATTACCTACTTATAACTGGAATATGAAAACACAAATACCTTTTATGGAATGAGAGTATTTATTATAATAAGTAAATACATAATTTATTTCATCGAATTTGATCTTTCATTTAAAGCTTTTAATGAATATCAATAATTTCTGTAAGTGGATAAATAGAAGTTCATAATACTCTAAAATATTAGACTTCATAAGTATAAGAACATCAGTGGCTAAATGGTAAGTGTCCGATTTTCGGTTACTCAGTTATTGGTTTAAACTACTCCTTCCACCAGTTTCTGTTTTATAATTAGGGGGGAGGCAGTGGAGAGTAGTATCACTATCCTTTTCACTTAGAGTGTAACTTAGAGTTTAGTACAGAGATCTGTAATTAGTACATAATTTGACTGTATATATATGTATACATAAACATAAAAGAGAGGAAATCTTTTCAATTATTTACAAGAATACCGTGTTAAATGGTTACTCAGTCATTCTAATTAATCAGATATTTGAGTTGATTATGACTAGTAAGTGGAGTCTAGGGTGTGCGCCTTGTTCTACTTATAACTCGTCAGCTGAATGTAATTGTATCCCAGCATTGATGTTCACACCAGGGCTCGAACTCAGTTCGTCTCGTAGCAAACGCTGATTAATTTCAGTCCATGGCAAATTAGCTGAATGATTCAAACATATTTCAATTGTATATACACGTACCAGTTACACAAGTGTGGCTGTCTAGACTCTGTAGCCTAGAGATGAAAGCGGTGGCGTTTGGTACTAAACGAACTAAATTTGAGTCGCATTGTGAACACCAACACTGGGGTGCAGGTACATCCAACTGACAAGTTCTAAATAAGATGAAATACACGTCCGGGATTCCGTTTGCCAATCACAATCTAACTCAAACAATACTTATGAACTATCTCTATATTGACGTAATTTGCTCGGGATGCACATCAAGCAACAGAGATTGATCAATTTCAGTCCATGATAAATCACCGGGAAGATCCGAAATGCATTTTAATTATAAACAGACGTTTATTCTTCTGTAAATTCATTTCGCAATTTTAATTAATCATTACAATTTAGTTGGATGACATATGGGAATCTCATTAAAAATCTTACATTTTGAGTCACTCCAAATGTGTAGATTGTTATTGGGATTGAAATCCAGGATAGAGGCATGTTGTTCTATTCAAGATTCATTAGCTAGGCATATTTGAATTACTGAATTGATGATATTCATATACTAAAACTTGATTCTAGTAACTTTCCAATGATATGATGTGATGTGCATCTTCGATTCTACCACTGACGACAACCACCTATTCTAAAAGCTTTCAACAAAACGGGTGTATTGAAGTAGTTCAGTATGTTCAGTATATTACAAAGAATGGTTAAATCCTAGTTTTAAGTATTAACAACGGGATTATTAAAACTCTTTATACGTTACCGAAATGAATTGGGGTAGTTTTATGTAGATACGTATCAAGTTTAGTTGTTTGTATTTGTCATATATTGATGTTAGTAGAGTACCAGTAAAAACCAGGGAGCACTGGACAGCTATTTCGTTCTAGAATTAGATCTTCTGACAGTGTGTGGCCTTAATTTTATCAGGAAATCTAACTCTTCATTTCTTACAGTGAACGCATAATCATCTACACCACTAGGCCAACGGGTGTTCAGTGGTAGAATTCCCACTTCCATCGATTTGTGGTATAGAGCGACTATCATCTATTGTTAAAGGTCATAATTGTCTCATTCGTGAAAAGTGAAAGCACTAGTCACGACTCCTTACTGGAAGCTTTAACAGTGATTTAACACACTGATAAAATGTGTAACTTTCAGTTTTTAGAATCCGGTGTTATGGAGATTGTCGAGTGTTAATTTGACATCACAAGATCGACCTAGATTAGATTGAAAACTGAGAAACAGTGAACAACTATTTTGCCCTATTATAAAACTTGCAATAGAGCCCATCCATTTTCACATCAGAGAATCTAGCCCATAACCTTCAGGTGCTACACAAATGCCTAACCGTTTGACCACTGATCTGAAATTTAATTATTGACATTTATGATTGAATTCAATTCGTGATATATTTGCAAGTGATATACTCTGGATGCCATCCCTAATCCACAATCTTTCATCACTACGGACAATTATTTGAACTGTAGAATTAGAAATTGAAAATATCTTGGAGGCTGCTGATGTGACCAAGTGTAAAAACAGACCAATGAGATCTATTGTCATAATTTGTACTATCTGACTATATTGACACAGATTGATTTGGATCTGAGCCAATCCGACTAAGTTTACTCAGAGGTAGAGAGTAAGAGAATCAAAGACCATCGAATAGGAGACAGTACAAAGTCTTTATTGAGTATGAACAAAGGCTTTTCTATAATACATTCTGGATCTACAAGTAATAAGAAATGCGGAATATACTATGGGGTTTGGGGGGGGGGTAGATTAAGTTCATGGTATGATTGCAATAGCTCGAAAATGAAAATAGGCATGACAATCAATAATGAGTTTATGAAAAATCTTACAACTTAAGCAATACGATTATCATAGTTACTAAATGATTGATAAATGTGGCTTAACAATAAGAGTCTAAATAACATGAAGAATAAACTTCATAGGTTGTGACTCCAGATTCTTTTTCTCGTTATAACAGAAATAAAGAAAACAACTTTTATGTTGTCATATGAAGAACTGAATATTAGTACCCCCCATTTATTCTAGTTTAATAGTCAATCTCTATTCCTTTTACTAACCACACTTTATTCTTTCTGTCATTCATTCATTCAATTATTGTTTCATTTGGAATAAAACAATTGAAAAGTAACATTTGTAAAATAGGACTAATTAATTAACTGTAATTAGAATCCCGAATGGAATAATAAGATTTAGCTTAGTTATGCATTGAACATTATTATTTCTTATTGGTATATACACACCCAGTTATGCGTTAACCGGCAATAAACAAAGCGACAAAAATAATTCATTCATTCATTTGGACTATTACCATTGCTTGTCTACAAATGATTTTAATTGCATTAGATTTGAAAGGTGTACAGAATACGATTCTCAAAAGAATGAATTGATACTGTAATACAATTAAACATCAATGTCTATCTATCTATCTATCTATCTATCTATCTATCTATCTATCTATCTATCTATCTATCTATCTATCTATCTATCTATCTATCTATCTATCTATCTATCTATCTATCTATCTATCTATCTATCTATCTATCTATCTATCTATCTATCTATCTATCTATCTATCTATCTATCTATCTATCTATCTATCTATCTATCTATCTATCTATCTATCTATCTATCTATCTATCTATCTATCTATCTATCTATCTATCTATCTATCTATCTATCTATCTATCTATCTATCTATCTATCTATCTATCTATCTATCTATCTATCTATCTATCTATCTATCTATCTATCTATCTATCTATCTATCTATCTATCTATCTATCTATCTATCTATCTATCTATCTATCTTATCTATCTCTATCTATCTATCTATCTATCTATCTATCTATCTCTATCTATCTATCTATCTATCTATCTATCTATCTATCTATCTATCTATCTATCTATCTATCTATCTATCTATCTATCTATCTATCTATCTATCTATCTATCTATCTATCTATCTATCTATCTATCTATCTATCTATCTATCTATCTATCTATCTATCTATCTATCTATCTATCTATCTATCTATCTATCTATCTATCTATCTATCTATCTATCTATCTATCTATCTATCTATCTATCTATCTATCTATCTATCTATCTATCTATATCTATCTATCTATCTATCTATCTATCTATCTATCTATCTATCTATCTATCTATCTATCTATCTATCTATCTATCTATCTATCTATCTATCTATCTATCTATCTATCTATCTATCTATCTATCTATCTATCTATCTATCTATCTATCTATCTATCTATCTATCTATCTATCTATCTATCTATCTATCTATCTATCTATCTATCTATCTATCTATCTATCTATCTATCTATCTATCTATCTATCTATCTATCTATCTATCTATCGCAGACTGATCAAGTTAGATATATAAGAGTTCAGTGAGAAGGCTTAAATGCCTTCAAATCATATATACATACTCATCGTACAAGTTTGTCGACCTGCATACCATAATCTAATGCTAAATATGATAATGTCTGACACAAAACGAACAGATTTATAGTTCTGGTGTTGATATCAACACTGATGAATGTATATCCTGTTGACAAGTTACAATGAAACTCACATTTTGTATTTCACTTACTAGACACTATTCAACTTAATTCATACTTGTAACTTACTTACTTACGCCTGTTACCGCTCTCGGAGGAGCAAAGTCCGTTCACCAGTATTCTCTATTCAACTCGGTCCTCACCAATCCTTACCAGCTGTTTCCAGTTACTGTTCATCCTTGTAATGTCTGCTTCCAGCTCTCGACGCAGTATGTTCTTTGATCTTCATCTTGTCTGTTTGCCAACATGGTTCCAAGTTAGTTGCTTGGTCGCGTGATACAGTCTGATGATTTCCGCAATGTATGTCCTATCCATTTCCACCGTTTGTTTCCTCCTTTCCTGATTTCCTCTTCAGCTGAGAGTTGGTTTGTTCTCTTCACACATTTGACTGTTGCTGATGGTTTCCGACCAACGGATATTCAGTATCATGCGTAGACAGTTGTTTGTGAATACTTGTACCCTCCTGAGGATGTTTGCAGTAGTTCTCCACGGTTCAGCTCCATACAGAAGAACTGTCTTGACGTTCGAATTGAAGAATCTGACTTTGGGGTTGGTAGACAGTTGTTTGGATTCCCATATATTTTTCCACTGTAGGAATGCTGCCCTTGCTTTGCCGATCCTTGCCATTACATCTGCATTGGATCCTCTTGTTCAATCGTTGATGCTCCAAGGTATGTAAAGGTATCCACTTCTTCTCAGAGTTTCAACCATCACAATTTGATTGGGTCGGTGCGTGTCCCTGTGTTGAAATTTGAGGATCTTGCTCTTTCCCTTATGTATGTTTAAGCCTGTTGATGCTGAGATTACTGCTAAAATGGTTGTCTTCACTTACATTTGTTGGTGTGTATGGATTAAAAGAGCTAGATCATCCGTGAAGTTCAAATCATCGAGTTTTCCATCCTACTTGTTCATGAATTCCGTGCTTCCCCTAAGATGTAGATGTTTTCATTATCCAATTCATACTTGTAAACTACAGCTTTATTAAAGTGAATCTACTGTAAATGTACATATAACTTATAATTGATCAACTTCATTGTACAACAATATCACATTGAAGATATCAATACCTTCAAATAGATTGTTATACTATATAAAAATTTAATTACTATTTCAATACACACTACACATTAAGCAACATATTCACGTTAGTAAATGATGTAATTATACACACACACACACACACACACCCATATGTTTCCTACAAATCATTTAATGACATTTATTTCTTATGTAATCGGTTACACACAAAAAAAAACAACAAAAAAACAGAACAAAAGTAACCAATACTGATAAGTTTTAACTGTTTACATAATTTTTTTTTTGTTAATTTACAAACAAAAAAAATGCTCTGAATTTCTTACCTTCTCTTTAATAATAAAAATTAATAAACCATCTGTTTTATTTATCATTAGATGTAAGTAGAGAATGAAATCATTCATTGTACAATGAACATGTTTAGTTTATTATAAAGAAAGAAAGAATTTGAAGAGTTTGTATTGTGTACTGTCAGTGTTATGAAGAGATTATGTTATCAGTTTATACTGTAAATTAAAATTGATATTAGATTAGATGTGATTATGATGATAATCCAATAATGTGATCATAGAGTAACTACTGCAAACATCCTCAGGAGGTACAGGTATTTATTAACAATTGTCTACGCAGAATATTGAATGTCTGTTGGCCGGAAACCATCAGCAACACCTAGTAATGGGAGAGAACAAACCACTTCCAGCTGAAGAGGAAATCAGGAAACGACGTTGGAAATGGATAGGACATACACTGCGGAAATCATCAGACTGTATCACGCGACAAGCACTAACTTGAACCCTGTTGGAAAACGGAAAAGAGGAAGGCCAAAGAACATACTGCGTCGAGAACTGGAAGCAGACAAAAAATAGGATGAAACAGTAACTAGAGACAGCTGGAAAGGATTGGTGAGAACAGAGTTTGAAATGGAGAATACTGGTGAGCGGCCTATGCTCATTTGAGAGCGGGTAACAGGCGTAAGTAAGTAAGTAGATAGTAACAATAATAATAGTAAATAATAATAGGTACTATATTCTGAACTTAATCTGGTTAGCGTTTTTTTTATAGTATGGTTGTGTTTTACGGGATGGGGATACGAACTCCATGTTCAACTCTCCTTCTTTACCTGGGTTTAGGACCGGTAGTAACCCTAGAAGAGCTACGATGAACAAAGAGGATCCGATGCAGATGTAAGGACAAGGATTGGCAAAGCAAGGGCAGGATTCCTACAGTTGAAGAACATATGGGGTTCAAAACAACTGTCAACCAACCTCATAGTCAAACTCTTCAATTCGAATGTCAAGACAGTTCTTCTCTATGGAGCTAAAACGTGGAGAACTACTTCAAACATCCGCAGAAGGGTATAAGTATTCATAAACAACTGTCTACGCATGATACTGAATGTCCGTTGGTCGGAAACCATCAGCAACAGCCTAATATGGAGAGAACCACCACTTTCCAGCTTAAAAGGAAATCAGGAGACGACGTTGGAAATGGATGGGACATACATTGCATACATTACATACAAGCATTAACTTAGAATTGTGTTGGGAAATGGAAAAGAGGAAGGCCGAATAACACACTGCGTCGAGAATTGTAAGCAGATATTAGAAGGATAAAGACCAATTGGAAACAGCTTGTAAGGATTGCTGAGGACAGAGTTAAATATCCAGAATACTGGTAAGCGGCTACTTTGCTCTATGACGGGTAACGGATGTAAATAAGTAAGTTGGCAAGTAATATTTCGAACTATGTTTAATGCAATATACACTTTCAGTATACAGTAGTTTTCACAAGTACTCTTTTTCTATATACACATCTGACGAAATACTTGTGTTTGTATTAAAACTCAGATGAAGGTTTATAAATACAGTAGTCCTTTATACTAAGTGATAACTTGTATTTTTAAGAGGGTTGATCTCTATTAATTGGCGATTATAACTGTCATTGCATAGAATGTGTGTTAGTAGATATAGCATAGTTGAGCTTTTATACTTTTACTTACATTCATGAGTTCTAATGTACTGACATCTCGTCCTACCATAAGATATTCATAGAGAATATTTGACTGAATAGTGTGATTTATATCTAATAGAATATCACTAGATAGTTGTTTACCGTATTTCAAATACCTGTCTACAACCGTGGTTCATAATTGACGGCGTAAGGTTTCATCACACACGCTACTAGCAGCTTTCAATACTATGTACACAGCGCATAGTTGTTCTCAAAAGTCCATGAAAATATATTGGGGGAACAATATAAGATAATTGGTAATATGCAAGAAACTGACAAATTGTAATAGTACGTGATTGGTAATACTAAGACTACTTATTCACTTCACATAATATATTAAACGAAAAAACCTTATTTCTTGATACTAGCAAAACATACATAGACTAAAATGTATTAGAAGTAAAAGTTGCATCAAGATAAGTAACATCCGACGTAGTCTTAACTATAGAATTGCCAATTTTACAAACATCAGGTGAATCCACAATAGAACTTATGTCGTTTTTATGTCATAGACTGAAACTGACTGTTTGACATTTGGAAACAATCGGTTGAAGATCATTCAAACTAGACCATCATTGAACATTCTCCTAGAAAGTAATTCACATACAAATAGTATGATCTTCTGTACACATAACGAAGATATTTTTTTATAGAATAGGGCAGATTATACATGAAAAGCGGGAAAAGAAGGCAAAGAACAACACCTCGAGGAACTTTATTTGATGCACAGTGTACTGTAATATTCTGGAGAAATAAAATACAACCAATTGATTATCCAATACTAGCAAATTTGATACTTGTATAAATCTTGGAACAGGATCAGAGGCAGAAGTATAATTGAGAAATGTTCTTCAAATACTACTTTTCACCCGTTCTAAGATAAACACTATACTATGATGTAAGACAACTGCTGTATCCAGTGTGCTTCTATTGCATCTGTATACATACTGATATACATCAGTATACTCTTTCAGTTTAGGCTGTACATTAGGCAGTAAAAGCATTTCCAAAGTTTTGAGAAACGAAGAAGTTATAGCTATAGGTCTAAACATAACAGTTGCATCAGCGGACACATTTTTGGCATTGATATTATTTACATTTTCTTCCATGCTTTGGTATATGACTGTAGAGAAAGGCTCGTTAAGATACTAGTCAGTGGTTGATACAGAGCATGAGCACACTTCTTAAAAAGAAGATTTGAAATGTTATCAGATCCTGGATATCGTAATAGCTTAATCTCCTCAAGATATTTCAAAACATCAGTTTCGGTGAATATGTGACTACGATTTTCATTCGAACTTTGGAAATCTAAG
>CM046066.1:9923552-10019269 GCA_025215515.1 Schistosoma japonicum | reverse complement strand
TGTTAGATAAGTAGAAGTAGAAGTAGTAACAGTAGTTGTAGTTGTGGTAGTAGTGGTGGTGCTAGTTGTAGTTATAGTTATTGTTGTTGAATATGAGGGTTAGTCAGTGCATGCTGTATGATTTCAGTTAGTTGCATGTTTGAGTTGTCAGTTTGTCTGTGGCGTAGTAACTTTAGAATGAGTGCCAGACTGACTATCATGCGTTGAGTGAGTCTGAATTGACTGTGGGTATGAATAGGAATTGCTGACTGCATCCGAAATTATGTGTTGGCTGTAGACAGTGTTGTTATGTCCGATAAGTGGTAGTATAACGAGAGTGCATGCACCAGACAGTAGACGGTGGTATTGATAACTGTTGTGTGTTGCATACTAGTTGATTGTTTGTGAGTGTGGTGTGATGTGATAAGTTGTTGTTGTTATTATTATTATTATTGGTGTTGTTGTAGAGGTTTTGTTGGTTGTTCAAAAGCCGCCAGGTAGCAGACACGAATCACCGCCACCACAGCGAATCACGCCCGACGTGGGGCTCGAACCCACGACCCTGAGATTAAGAGTCTCATGCTCTACCGACTGAGCTAGCCGGGCCGGTCATCCACCCTCACATTCGCTGCTCACATCTTACTACCACTACAACTACAACTAACACTACCACTACCGCTAACACTACCACTACCACTAACACTACCACTACCAATACTCGCATTGCATTACACGCATTACACTAATTACAACTTAACTACATTCAAACAACACTCAACAACATTCAACAATCATACAACACACAACACACAAATATCATCTACTACTACTTATTCATACAACAACATCAACAACAACACTACCCATATCACCTTTCAAACATTACTCACATTCACTACCAGCATCCAACAGTCATGCACAAACATCGCCAATCATCAACGCTCATCTCAAGTATGCATTGTTTGATGGTGTTGGTCGGACTGCATGTCTCTGTCGTTTCAGTGTCATATCCGATGGTGTAAGGAATCGTCCGTGTCCACCCACCGACTCACAGTTGGATTACTCCACTTGCATTCATCAAAATGCCTTATCCAACGGGAATAGATGTGTTATCGATTGAATCACACGAGTGAACGTGTCACTGAGTGAATGTTTGAATCAGTGAATTCAGTGGTATCCCCGAATACAATCAGACACTGATACTCGAATTGATGATCGTGATGCAGACTGTATTATTATATGTATATATATATTTTTTGATTTATTCTGTTTTGTATTTATTCACAGTTTTTTATTTTCTGATTCCTCTTTCAGCTTTTTTTTCTCTGTTTCCTTTTTCTTTTTTTCTATTATTCTCCTTTTTTCAGGTTTATTATATTGTAGTTATTTTGTATTTTTTGTGTTCACTCCTTAACATTTTTTAAAATTTAATCTTCAATGTTTATCTCTGTCGTTTTTCACTTTTTTTTTATACTTAGTGACTTTTTTAATCTGTGGTTGCATAAACTCATTTTGATTAGATTTTTTTGTTATTTTTATTATTTTTATAATCCTGCTATTTGTTCGACTCTCTATCTGAAGATGAAGGATAAGTTATTTGACATTCGGTGCATTATTACGATGGTTGTATTCAAATCGACTATTTGCCGTGTATTTAATCAACATTAGAAGATTGAACTCGTTATTTTCTTTTGTTGACTTTTGATAAATCGATAGTTATAATATTTGGGAATGAGATGATATATTCGCAATGTCATATTTCCATTTTAACTGGTTTTACTTAAGCAGTGAAACTGTTAATCTCAGATTAACGTGTCAGATAAAGGCAATCTTTCCTTATTTCAAGATATATAACTTAAATTGCTACTGAGCATAATTTACTATTGTCAAGTTACACTGTCGTCTGTAAATGCAAAAAGTTTCTAGTTTCTCGTTACATTCTCATTGTAGATCTGCATTAACTTAGACTGAAATTTAATCGGTATAATTCAAGACTTCATGAATACCTTCAAAGCCATATATATACACAATGTAGTAAATATAGACTGGATATTCAATTATTTCGTCTTAGTAACTAAAACCTCATGTACAATCACAAAAGTAAATTGTAATAAACGATCATATCTACATCTAGATAGTTCTGATGACGAATTACAGGAAAAATTAAATGCATTATCAATATTCTAAATCTATCCTCTAAATGTACACTTGTACTGATTCACTTCATCTAATATCTACTACCTATGGAGTATGGAATCACTGTGAAATTCAAGAATTACGACTATTAACGCTATAGAGAATGATACATCTTCTTTTTCCTCCTTCTGCTTGTTTCCTAATATGTGATCACAGCAAATAAGTTTCTCTATAAAATATGCAAACTTTGTGTTTTGGCAGCATTTCACTTGTGTTAACGGAAAAATAGTTACTATTAAAGTCCTCATACAATAGAAATATGAAATTCATATTCATCTCATGATATTTATTATAATGACCACATATATTTGATGCTTAATTGATATTGTTATCATGTACCTTTTTTCCTAAATGACGAAAAAGTTTGAGTAAGATACATTAATCACTGTGGGGATGGTTGTACTTCATTAGTTTTTCGGTTTAATAAGGACAGGAGTATCATTATTTCATGGAAAACATCCAACTTTAATCAGTATCAGGTTACTGGTGACTGACTACTCAAGGTAATTCCTGGAGTTCTAATGAAAAGAAGTCACCAATGGAATCCAACTATGTCGGGTGTTAGGCAGTTGCCCACTGATGTCAATGAATAAGGTTGCGTAAAAGTATCGCGAATCGATTAAACTACAAATATTAACTGATGGAAGCCGCATAAGCCACCGTGGTTTCAGTGGGTTCTGGGTTCGATTCCCGATGTGGTCTTGATTGTGACTACTAAGAGTCCCATACCAGAACGAAACAGTTGTCCACTGCTTCCTAATGATCGATAGCTGTCTAACTCTGACTAATTTCTGATACAAATTAACACTACTTACAATTTTCAAGTAGTATAATACTTTATATGCAATTTCTTTCCTTGAGTGCCATAAAGTCCTTTCTACTTGGGGCTTCATTAACATTTCATCAATTCACATTAGGTGAAAACTCTAACATTTTCAGTGGTTTCTTGATTCATTTAGTGGAGGAGCACTAAATGCTAAAGTTATTACTTCACTATTTATTGGGATTAGTCATTAATCATATCAGACTGTGATACACTGTACAAATCCATATTTTAGACAATTGACAACAACTTCAGTCACTTTTTTTTAATAACAATTACACACTAATATTTAGTACTCATTCACCAAATGAATGAAAAAAAATAACTGAAACCACCTAGATACTACATGTTTAATAATCATTGAAAACGTTTCAGATAATCCCAGAGATCAATAATTTTGATGAATCAGAAAGAGTTAGTCATACGCACTACATAAAATTATCATAAAGTAACAATTTGATATGAAGTACTTTGCTGACAACTATACAAATGATAACTAATTGTATTCATATTCTTCTATTACTTTTGCTTAATCATTTCGTGCAATCGATCAATTAGGCACTAGGTGATTGAAATTCTTCTCGAATATATCCACTGATCATCCATTTTTTATTACTAATTCAATCAGAAAGACTTTGAACTGTATCATACAATCGTCTTAGGGTTTAAAGATGACTTATTATGCTTGATGAAGATGCTGACAAAATACTGTCTTTTTATTGTATTGAGTAATGATGTAGCCATGTTAGGCATTTGTCTCTCCTCCTCTAAATACAAATTCTTGCAAGAAAATTTGTCTATGTCAACAGGTGAATTGATGCTAGGGCGTGAAATTATCGAATGTATTGATCACTTCACTTATCTTAGAAGCCATATCTGACTTTGCATGTTTGTATCTAATAAGATATTAGCATAGATCTACAAATGCTCGTTTGGGTTTTGTCAAATTTCAGCGGTTGACATTTACTCCACAACAATCGAATTCGACTAAGTTTTAAAAGTAAACAATTGGTTTATACGTAATTGATCAAGTATGAGGTGTATAAAGTTGATTAGCTGTTTAATATGCATTACGAGGGTCAGATTAGTTGGAAATCAGTGGAGCTTACTAAAATTCTACTGAATATTGAAAAAAATGCCTTCACGAAAATGTTTACAGAAAAACTTCTTAGTAGCCGATTGTTTTAAAAAACGCTACGTACATGAACAATAAGAGAAAGTACTTCATTAGTTACTAGGCCGCAATTAAATTACATGACCTAAGTGTTCTGAGTTCGATATCCATAATGCTCACTGATGAGGAGTCCCACACTAGGACAAAATAGTTGTCTAGAGCCCATTGGCTGTCAATAATACTCAAATGAGTTCAAACTATGACAAATATAAACAAAGAAACTAAAAACTGATCTCTATAAAATGACTTTAAATAAATCAGATTTATTGAAGGTACTTCATTGACGGGGGTGGGGGAAGGAACAGTTCGATAGATAGTGGGATCAATAAAGGCACTTTTTAGTTTTTAACTGTATGTCTTGATTAGAGCTAATTTAAAAGAATACTCCATATTAAAGGTTAATTAGAGGTAGTCAGAAGGAAACCCTTGACCTACCAACTAACCTCACCTTCCACTCCAAACAGCTTTTCATCTCAGTATAGTGACAGTGACTTACAGTCACTTAGACAAGTGATTATATTGCAAATAGATCGATAGAATTCGATCAACACTATGAAGGATTTTGGAAACATGAAACTGGTCAGTACATAGTGAACAACTGATGTAATTATCCGTATTATATGACTACTGTACATTAAGCTTCTGTTAATTTCTATTATTTCCCTGTAATAATAAGAACAAGAATTGTACTGTAATACCACAATATCATTTTGTTCCTGATATACCGGGCACCTAATGAAGATTGATTATCTACGAGAGCTATTTATCTGCAGACTGTTTCAGTATTTCTGTCTATATTCAAGGTGAACAATTTATTTATTCTATCATTCAGTTCCTCCTGCTCTATTCTTCCATTTGATACATTGACTGTTATTATATCATTTCTCATTGATGAACTATGGTTAATCAATTGTGTATACGAACTCCAGTTCACATTCACTATTACTTCTATTTTGTATTAATGTTAGTTTTCTAATTGGTCGACTGTGCGGACAGGTTTAAGTGTATATAAAGGAATGTATGAAATATGATTCGATTTTGTCTGGTTAGTCTGTCGTCTTATGTTCTTCTTATTCCGGCTAGGGACTCAGTGGGTATAGGGCAGACGGGCAATTGTCAACTAGGTAAACCGAATTGGCATTTGATCAGTTAACCAAAATTTCTCGCGTCATAACAGTTCCACGGTTTCTGAATATATTATCGTCAATATGACCCAAATGTCGTAATTCAATTGTTCCACTTATTTCATTTTATTCTGAGATCAATCTGTCTTACTGTATAGATGAGAGACATGGCAATTAAAAGTAAGCGGCACTCGTAGATTATTGGTATTTGACTATCGATGTCTTCGAAATATCGCTCGTGCCAGCTGGAATCACTGAGTAAACAATAACGAGGTTAAGCAACAGGCATTAGGGAATGGTGGTAAATTAGTCGATGAGGTTGTGGATCATCATCGAATGAGGTGGTGTTACGTATGTGTTACGTATGCCTAACCACCGTCTATTCTGACGGATAATGGTGTTTGGTATAGGATTAGGATGGAAGTGAGTTAGAAACGGCCAAACCGAAGCATGGCACTAGTCCATAAAGTCTCTGACTGCTGGTTGGAGTCGTGTTGATAGACACATACTAGCTGGTTGGATTCACAAGAATATTGTAACTAGTGGTTTGGAACTGTGGGCAACATGGTTCAGAATCGGTCACAGCGGCTCAGATATGTCCACTCTTTTTCCTCTATTTAAATTGTTACTTTAAAATTACGTCATAGCTTTTTTCCCAGCCATATTTCCTTCTCCTTAAACCATATTCGGTCTGCTCATTCTTCTTTGTTTTTGTTATTATTATCAGTGAAGTAACTTCTACTAATATGGTGTAAACTTAGTTGTTCTTAAGAGGTATGGCAACTTGGACCAATCCATACATGTAGAAGGTTATCACTCAACTTCCCCCCCCCCATTTTACAAAATGATCGAGTGTATACACTATTACTGAGGTGTCTCATAGTAAGGTAAAACAACTGTCTACTGCTCCTTGATTCTTAGTGGTATCCAATTAACATCAGTCTTCAATGAACGCAAACAACTAAACTTAATATCTATCCGAATTCAGGTAGTTTATCAACCAATCAATCAATGCCTGTTACCTATTTGGATCATAGGCCACCGATAGGTGGTTTGTGAAGATTGGTATTAGGTTTAAATCGGTTGAATCCATCACAGATTGATGTTGGTTTGTTACCATTGTAAACCAGGGAGCACCGAACTGCTGTTTCGCCCCCCCCCCACATAGGACTCTTCAGCAGTGCTCATCCTAGGTCGTGCCCCGGAAACTTCAGGCTGGCGAACACCTAACCCACTGCATCAATGGGCCGGCATCCTATGATAGAATCCCCACTCTCATCAATCTGTAGAAGAGCGTGATGATCATTGTCATCGGTGATAACTGTCTTACTCCCGTCAAGTTTGAACTCCACCAGTCACCACTTCTTACTAGAGCTTCAGGAACATCCTATCAACATTACTCTGTGAAGAATTCAATCAACTACAACTTAATAATAATCTCTAAAAACCACCTCGATTCACTAGTGACTAACTTTAGAAGTTCATACTTGTTGGCAGTGATGACAATCATCACGAAGTGTTGGAAGTAAAGAATTCTACCATCAGATCCCGGTCAAGTGGTACAAAGTGATGGGCATTCACCAACTTAAAACCGCTGGGACGAAACCAAAAGTGTACACTGTTGAAGAGTTCTATACTAGAACAAAACGGATAGCAAGTGCTTCTTGATATTTAATGATATTTATTTAACATCAATCTATGATGAACAGAGATTTGAGCAAATGTGAGAACTACAGAGGGATCACACTGTTGTCAGTACCAGGGAAAGTCTTCAACAGAGTGTTGTTGAATAGAAAGAAAGACTCAGTGGATGCTCAACTTCGAGATCAACAGGCTGGTTTCCGTAAGGATCTGTCGTGCAGAGACCAAATCGCAACACTACGGATCATCGTTGAACAATCTATTGAATGGAACTCGTCTCTGTACATCAACTTCATTGTTTATGAGGAGGCGTTTGACAATGTAGATAGGAGATTGCTATGGAAGCTTCTTCGACACTACGGTGTACCAGAAAAACTCGTCAACATCATCCGGAATTCTTACGACGGACTACAGGGCAAAATCGTGCATGGATGACAGCTGACAGATGCATTCCCAGTGAGAACCGGTGTCAGACAAGGCTATTTGCTGTTGCCTTTCCTCTGCATTCTAGTGGTTGATTGGATCATGAAAACCTCTACATCTGAGGGGTAGCACGGAATTCAATGGACAAGTAGGATGCAATTCGACTATCTGGACTTCGAGGATGATCTAGCTCTTTTAATCCATATACACCAGCAAATGCACGTAAAGACAACCAACGTAGCAGCAATCTCAGCATCAATAGGCTTGAACATACATAAGGGAAAGAGCAAGATCCTTAAATTCAACACACAGAGCACCGGCCCGATTGAACTTGATGGTGAAACTCTGGAAGAAGTGGATACCTTCACATACCTGAGGAGCATCATCGATGAACTAGGAGGATCCGATGCAGGCGTAAGGGTAAGGATCGGCAAAGCAAGGGCAGCATTTCTACAGCCGAAAAATATATGGGACTCCAAACAACTGTCTATCAACCTCAACGTTAGCCTCTTCAATTCGAACGTCAAGACAGTTCTTCTGTATGGAGCTGAAACGTGGAGAACTACTGCAAACATCCTCAGGAGAGTACAGGTATTTATCAACAACTGTCTACACAGAATATTGAATGTCTGTTGGCCGGAAACCATCAGCAACAGCCTACTATGGAAGAGAACCAACTAACTTCCAACCGTAGAGGAAATCAGGAAACAACGTTGGAAATGGATAGGACATACATTGCGGAAATCATCAGACTGCATCACGAGACAAGCACTAACTTTGAACCCTGTTGGAAAACGGACAAGAGGAAGGCCAAAGAACACACTGCACCGAGAGCTGGAAGCAGACATAAAAAGGATGAACAGTAACTGGAGACAGCTGGGAAAGATTGCTCAGGACAGAGTTGAATGGAGAATACTGGTGAGCAGCCTATGCTCCTCCGAGAGGGGTAACAGGCATTAGTAAGTAAGTAAGTAAGTATGATGAACAGAAACAATTAAACCATCATAATTTAAATAATGAATATATTTCAGAATGATTACAATATTTACAATGTATCATTTCATTTATGGTTTATAATCTGTTTAGTATAACATTTAGATAATAATAATGATAAATTACATTTAGCCATATAGACTACATTATTATTATTATTATTATTATTATTATTATTATTATTATTATTATTATTATTATTATTATTAAGCTAGCTGATTATGTAATGTGACATGGATAAATTACAATTACAATTTTTCATAGGAAAACACCTACATAAACTACACAGATGTGATTACATAACTGACAAAATAAGCTACAATTTGACATGAACTAAGATCATATTTCATCGTCAACACCATGACTAGTTCATTATTCTGTTTATCTGTAAATCATATTCATAAATAGGCATTAATTCATATGACAAAATGGTATCATTATTGTACTGGCAAATAAACATACATTGAAAATACACATGAAATTCCTATTTAGTCCTTTACAACAAACAACAAACATTCTGTTAAGTATTTGCATGGAATGCACATTTTTCTGTATTTTGATACATTAAGACATTTGGTTGTGTATAGGTAAACCTAATAATTGTGTAGGATGTTAGATATTCACTAGTTAATTAGACAAAGAGTATAATGCCCCGTTCTACTTTACTACATGGATGTGTAATATACGCACTAAAAGTACATAACATGCATAAGGTGTGAATATTGTATTTTAGGTGTCTAAGAAGCACTCCTCATGTTTGTTGGAACCATTGAACAAGAATAGCTGAGGTCAAGGAAAGACAAGTTGATTGTATTGTAAATTTTCACTGACTGAGTTTGTATAACCACTGTCATCATCTATGTCCGATGATGATTGGTGTAGGAGTAGGATAGAAGAAGATTAGAGAAGACCAAACGAAAACATATAATTAGATCGTGAAGTCACTGAGTGTTAGCTTGAGTCATGTTGGCAGGTTCGAGGTTCACACAAATGGTTGGAGACTTTTGGTGACATGGTACACAATTAATCACAATAAAGTAGATCTATTCACTGATTATCATCTCTTGAATACTAAAGTTATGTGCTAACTGATTTAAAGACCTCATATTTCATAAAAATTAATAAGTGTTACGTATGTAATAAGTTCTTATATTAATGCGTTAGTAATGCATACTGTATTGACATTGTTTAGATGTATCAATGATGTGGTTGTACACTGACACACACTGCATCTGGCGCCTCAAACTTCTACTATCTGGAGCTTAAGTATTCTCTTGTTGGAATTAATGTCGTTCTAAACCGAGTGTCGTTCACTGATTGCTTGAATTAATGTTTGGTGCCTGTCATGGTACAGAACTGCATAATTTTACATCCCTGGCGTTCCTTTCGGCTGAACTCACTATTATTAAACTATTGAACAATCGGATTAACGCATATGACGTGTGGTGGTCATCTGGAAAACTAAACATTTATCTTAAGTATTGCTGTTAATTCAAGTAAACTAAGTTCTTATAAACGTACTCTTATTGACCGTCATTACAGTGCTTATTTCCATGTTATGACTGTTTGTAAGACGTTATTAATTCAAGTGTTCCGCGGCCTTCATAGTTAAAATTATTTTGCAACTTTCTGTCGGATAATCGATTCGTTCTTTATGAACCATGTTCTCTATATCCAATTACTGATGTTAAAATCACTTCTTTCATGTTAGTATCCATCTTACTGTCTAGATGAGATATAGTATCTTATCCCAGGTCGTATGTTGTTCATGACTGAATGACGTTCGTATCATGAACTGGTAACCATTAAAGAATTGTTAACAATTATTTTTTTTCCTTTTTTAAGGAGCACCTCTATTAAGTTAGATCTATGTATGTTCCCTATGGTTTTCACTGTGTTAGTTAGGTTTACGCCAGAGCACTATTTGCAGACAACAAGTCCCTATTTATAAAGCGACTCTAACCTCCTAGAACGAGTACAAAGGACTACTACCTGCATATTGCCGGATTTTCGTAGTCTATCGTACAACCACCTCACTTTGTTTGATTGGAGATTAAGAAGTGATTTAATTATGATGTAAAGAATACTAAGAAATAACTATGATCCTAATCTATCCTCTCTTTTTCTCGAATTAGGTCAGAACATCTTAGAGAACATGGCGAATGAGTTCAAAAGCCAAAAACTAACAAAATTTCAGTGGTGTACAGGCTTGCCTACGGAGTAATCATTTCCTGGAATCTACTACGGGAAAAAATAATGTCTTCACTCTCAGTTGACTAATTCAAAATAAGATTAGACATTTACAAAAGCTTACTGGAAAAAGACTAACACAGGCTATTAACCTTCTGTTCTTCCAACTACAGATCTAAATCTAAATTTATGTTCGTTTTGGTACTCTTTGCTAATCTATACAATACACTTCAGAACTGAAACAAAGTACTTCAGGTATCATGGTACGTATAAACTGTTATTATTTCTTTCATCTATCTTCTTTTATTTGTTCAAATGAACTAAACTTAAACTAAATTCATTCGTTACAATGTCCTTCATTGAATTTCTCCTATGCTATTTTATTTCCATCTCCTCATTTCAAGGACACATTCATAAACATAGAAGAAACAATTTCGGTTTTTCGAGATAAAAAAGTTATCTCACTTATGTGCCTTTACATTGATGAATTGAACGTCAATTTCACAAGCAGAGACGAAGCGGGAGTGTGTGTGTGTGTGACTGAATGAGAGAGTATGACAACAAGGTTAAACAGTCAGTATTTGTTCAAGTTTTGTTAAGCATATTAGACATACTCTTTTAAGTTTAAGTAGCATTGGCATACAGTTTGTATCTATGTAAAAGTGAAAGCGTATTAAATACAATTCGTATACAAAAATACGTTTAGAACAAATAGGATAGATGAATATGGTACAAGTCCGACTGGATAATGATGATGACGATGATGATCATGATGATGATATTAATGGTTCTGTGGTAATTTCTATTTTAGAATTCCAAGTAAGTTTAGATCATTAGTTGATAAAGGTTTCAGAATCACTGAATATCATCTCTTGTAGACAAACCACCTATCCGAACAATAATCTGAATTGTATAACCCGTGGAGTGAAAGAAGACTGAGACGGGTTAAATGAAACTAAGACTGCATATGCAAGCTGATTGTTGTCTTATGTTGAAAGGTCTCAATAATTCTTATTAAAAGGGTTAGGATACAACATAAGAACAAGCAAATGTGATAATTAAACGAGTGAGTAAAATCCCTCCCCTCCTCCCCAAAGAACTTGTGAAAGATGCGTTGTTGATGTAATAGTTGGTAAGCATTTGAACTTAAAATGTATACCTTTGATAAGCTTTTGAGTTGTTTGGAGGTAGATGTGATTCTTTCTTACCTACAGAGTGTAGGATTGTCACGTAAGAACCTGGAATGTGATTGTGGTACATAAATAAACATGCGACTTTTTTAAAATGAAAAGAGATGATTTTATTTTTAGATGTCACTTCTGGTGAAATGAATGTATCAGAACAGCTTCATTTCTCATGGTTCTAGGCTGTCAATAATAAGCATGATTTTGCTACTCGTCTAATGGCTATTAGACCATTTAGCATCTAGTTCGGTAGCTGTAACGGATGTTAACAAAGTGACTTCGATACAGTGGTATAGCTATTGTCGTGATATATACAGTGACATAGTCATGGGTTTAAGTGTTATTCAGTGGTGTCAGTAAAATTGTTGAAATAGATTAATGCTTAATAAAAAATAACGTCAATATAACAGGGGAAAGTGTGTAAAGGAGGAATGGGTAGGTGTTAATATGAATTAAATTTGACTGTTATGCTTTCAGTATATGGGATAGGACTACGTGTAAATATGACATTCAGAAGGCAAAAGATCGAATTAAATGAATACTAATATCAATAGTAAGTTGACCAAATATATATTTAACGTTTAGGTTACAACCACTAAGACGCAGTATACAAGAATCCCTTCAAGGATTCAACAACTGACGTTCATGATAATGACATCGAGTTTAACTGGGAGGGGGATCCCTAAGAAAGTATTTGCATCCGTACAATGATTCCAGAGATCGAGAGTTATTTAGTCATCTTGATGAATTTCTTTATCGTAAAATCATTGGTCTTAAGGCAGAAACATCAATACAAACTATGGATTATTTACTTACCACTTGAAATCTTTATATCCCTTGAAAAACATTGATATCCCCCCCCCTTCCCTTCGTAGTATACATGCCTTGATTTGCGACAAACTATTCATTTATAAACACTGCCTTCTTATTAGCTTAAAGTAACTAAGAAATTAAGATGTTGATTTGGTTGATAGTAACAATTAGTACTAAGTTCAGCAACACAATTGAGACTTCAGGTTAAGAGTAGTTAATATCCGTATGGAATTAATATTAGCAATAGGGATAAGAAATCCTAGTTAAAACTAAGATTTAGTGTTAAGACTATGGGGTTTGTATTTAGAGTTTAAATCCATAGTTAGGTTTCAATTTAATGTTAAAACTTTGATTGAAATCTACATAGAGAGTAGCATTTACAAATAATCAGAATATTTTTGAATATTCCCGTTGATTTATCATGGACTAAAATTGATCAGTCTTTGTTGCCATATGTGCATCCTGAGTGGATTGCTTCGATTTGGAGATAGTTCATAAATATTGTTTGAGTTGGATTGTCACTGGCAAACGGAATCCAGGATGAAATGAGTTCGAGCTCTGGTGTGGGCATCAATACTGGGATTCAGGTACATTCAGCTGACGAGTCCCAAACAGGATGAAACGTGCATCCTAGATTCCGTTTACCAGTCACAATCCATTCTAAACAATATTTACAAACAGTTGTATTGTTATTTAGAAATAGGTTTTGCATTGTTAGTGATTTAAAATGCATTAGATTATGTCTCCTCTCTAAGGAAACTATAAGTAAGATAAATTTATTTTTCATACATATTTGGGCAGCATCATCGATAAACAAGGAGGGTATGATGCAAATGTGAAGGCGCGGATTGGAATGGTAAGACAACGACAGTATTTCTACGACTGAAAATCATTTGCAACTCAAACCAACTGTCAATCAACATTAAAGTTAAAATTTTTAATACAAATGTGAAGACAGTTCTGTTGTATTGATCTGAAACTTGGAGAACTACGAAGAGCATCATCCAAAAGATACAACTATTTATAAACAACTGACTGCGTAAGATACTTCGAATCCGTTGGCCAGATACCATCAACACCAATTTCTTATGGCAGAGAACAAATCAACTTTCAACTGAGGAAGAAATCAGGAAAAGACGCTGGAGGTGGATAGGACACACATAAGGGAAACCATTTAATTGTGTCACAAGACAAGCATTAACATGGAACCCTGAAGGCCAAAGAAAAAAAGGAACACCCAAGAACACATTTCGTCGGGAATTGGAGACAGACATGAAGCGAATGAAGAGCTCTTTGGAAGGGCTGGGAAGGAAAGCTCAGGACAGAGTTGGTTGGAGAATACTGGTCGGCGGCCTATGCTCTACTTGGGGTAACAGGCATTGATTGATTGATTGAAGAATTTAGCGAAATATTATAGAACATTAATGTATTGTTCTACTCGAATCGTTGTTATTCTTCCTCTATTTAACTTTATAAAAAGGGGACTATGCATACAAGAATAATCTAATTGTATTAACGCATAGAATTAATCCATTAACCTCTTTATCATTATACTACACTAATAATTCTAATATTCATAATCATTATCGAAATACATTTTACCGAAAAATGTCATTATTTCCTTCATTATCTAACTGGAAATATTATCTACATTGACAATGAAATCAGATAAAATGCCTGTCATTGTTATTACGTAAGACTACTCTAAATGATAATTCTGTTTCATTTTAGTCTTTATTACCTTATATCAATTGTAATACAAAGTTACTTACTATGCCCTAATTATTCATAGAACTAAACATTAATTCATTCATAGACAATAATTCACTGTTTATGTTAATTAAATTGTCTATACAAATGATGAAAGTAGATTAGAATAATTAATCAGTACTGAACATAATCTATGAATACTGTACTTTGTAGTTGAATAAGACAGCAAAACCAATCATAGAACCATGATTATTATCAAATTCAGAAAGTAATATCCAACACACAATGATTTGTTACAATTGGGGGTTGTGGAGATAGTTAGTTGTTAATCCTGATATCACGAATCGTTCTGAATCAGACAACCATTTATCACCTGGAACCACTGGACAGGTGTTTCGTCCTAGTATGGGACTCTTCAGCAGTGTGTATCCACGACCCCGTTGGGGATCGAACCCAGGACCCTCTGGCTCCGCGACGAGCGCTTTACCATTGGACCACTGAGCTGGCTCCTAAAGGTTGATATTTTTAATTCAGTCAATTTCTGATAGGTTTGCACGACCTAATCTATTGTCATCGGTGGGTAACTGCCTCACACCCGACACGTTTGAACTCCAACGGTCACGTCTTCACACTAGAACTCCAGGAATTGCCTCAAGGAGCTAGTCACTAGTGAGCTGATATTTAGTTACAATTGGGGGTTGTGGAGATAGTTAGTTGTTAATCTTGATATCACAAATCGTTTTGAATCAGACAATGATTTGTAGTTGAAGATACTGTAAAAGATTAAAGAGGTTTTGTTATCGTTCTGGACAACATCAACGCTCACTGTTTCATTAGTATCTAGTCAGTATGTTTTGATGGCTTTCTGTCTGAATGATTGCATTTGTGAATCGGTTTGTTCCTGTTGATTTACAACGATATAGTTGGTCGATGCCTTCTGTGTAGACTGATAAACTGAGTCTAGTTTGAAATGTTTATTGACTGCTAATTAATCTGAATTCAATTCTTCTAGGAATTCTTAAGCATTTTTAAGCCTTCGCAATTTAGAATTTCAACGTTTACTTAATCAAGCTAAAAGGCTTTTAAGATCCATAGGAATCAACATCATTCACATACCAACATATTCACTACATTCAATCCTATGCAAATCAAATGACTCAACAACAAAGGAAGATTAATATTACATTATTCATCTACAAAATGGATTATATCGACTGTTGGAAACACTGCATTAGACAAACTGGATACTCGTATTACCTACGCGTGCACGAACACAAGTTAGTAGGGGAAATACACGATTTGTTATCACTTACATCAATGCATGCAGATACCTATGACCACCAATTTGATCGACAAACCTCGAAATTCTAAACTGAAGAAATTCAAAAAAATTGACAGAAAATTTCCAGAGGGACCCATACAGATCATTTGGCAATCAATAGACACCATCAAATACTGTATCTTCCAATCTATGCAGAAAACATCGATAAGCCACATAGTCAGAGATCAAGTGAGTAAAACTTAGACGAAACAAACGGACACATGAAGGTAACCATTTGGACAGTAAGTCATCGGAACATAGTGACTAAATACTTGAAAAACAAATAAAATTCTTACTTCTAATTGAATTAAGCATCAAAGATGCTTCCTAGACAGCCAACCATAGCTCTACAATCAAACAAACCACTTGGAAGAACCTAACGACATCAAAACCAACCAGCTTGGCTACAAATCTTGACTGTTATATCAGGTTTTTACTAGTTTAATGAATTTTAGATGAGTTGTTGATTGAAAATCGTTTAAATTGTTCTACCCAGTATTTGAGGTACGGTACCCAACATTTTTAATGTTTACTATTTGTGTTGTATATATAATTTTCAGTAATTTAATGAGTGACTGTTGCCTAACTCTTGAGATATCTTTTACATACGGCACGTTAAGATGAATCACAGTGAGCGTATTTATAACACACAGCTACGGATAACTGCAACTAATTTATTTAACTTGTATCCAGTTGTGAATAATCTGTGACAGTCTACAACATTAAGATGTTTAAATTCGATACAGATTGATGTTGTTTGTGTACCATTTGAAACCAGAGAACATTGTACAGCTGTTTTGTGCTAACTTAGGACTCCTCGAGATGTTTTTGAAGTTCTAGTGAGAAGCCATGTCTATTGGAGTTTAGCCATGTCAAGATCGAGACAGTTATCACCAGTGACAGTGGATGATCGTCATCCAATATCACAAGTTAATAGAAGTAGCGACTTTACTGCTGAATTCCCACCCAGTGGGTCAGGGGTTCCGATCAAAGGGGTGCTTACGATCACGGAGGAGTTGCATACTTGAACGAAACAACTGACCAGTGCTCTATAGTTTTCAGTGGTATCCTACCAACATCAATCTGTAACGTATTCAAGCAAACAAACTCAACACCTATATCCACTAATCTATTACGAAAATCTACAATAATGTCAACGTTCGGTCATTCTTCATTTTATCTAGAGGGTGAATTCTGTGGATTAGTGCAATTTTCAATAAAGATTTCATCTATCTATCTGCAACCGTGTAAGTTTAGAACATGTCAGTGTAGCGTAGCCAGATACGTCAAATGAAAAACGTGTAGTGAAAACCAGGGATTCATATGGGATCTTAAATGAAAATTAAAATAATGTTCAATACAAATCCATTAACTTAACAGTAAATTGACAGTAATATCTGCATACTGCAGACGGTGAACGCTGAAACCTTTGAGGATAATCTTGGATATTTGATCTGTGCTGTATTGATGATGGGAAATTAGACTTGAAATCATCTCTATTAGTTACACGTTTTATCCAAATTACATAACTTGGAGTATATAACCCTTAACGCTGTACTATTCAGTACTACATTTAAATGTAAAAATGCAAGTTACTTTTATGATGAGAGGCCTTGACAATTCCTCAAGAAAAATATTCAAAAGCCAAGAAGATTTCGGAGAGTTCTTTAACAAGCAAGTTCACTCGGACAGTATTTATGATAATTTTAGAAAACAGTGAAATATGCATCATATACTGATCAAATAAGTACGGACTTTGCTACGAATTCTCATTTACTGTACATAAACAAACTTTGAAAAAAGAGTTACTGCCGCTCCTTTGGTTTTTCTGTTCGACATTAGTGGAGTTTTAGGGACTAGGAAACTGTACTGATATATATTCATGCCCAGGTCAACGGTTGATGATAACTAAATGGACTAGTCAACCAAGTTAGGAGCATATGCAGTACATACTATTTACGACAACCGTAAAACTGACATACAAATTATTCAAATTGGTTTCTCCAATTATAAAGAAAGACGAGTAGCTGACGTTTACCACATACAATTAAAACATACTGAACTTAATAAATAAAAAAGAAGACCATACCATCTATCCAACATTATCTACCCATCTAAACAATTGCAATTAAATTGAATCAAATCTGACAAGTTTAACAAACATACAAACTACCTCAATTGTCTCATATTACACAACATGCTTTGTCACACAGTGAATAGCCTTCATCCAAATTATATACTTTAACGTAATCAAACCTGTTTCTCAATTGTACTAGATACTTGATATTGTTTTGTGCCCATGTATGATTTAAACTTCCATTAATTTATTTCAGTCACTTATCAGTTTTTGAAGAAGCGGCTTACACTAAGTTACGAAACGTCAGAAATTTCATTTTCTACACGTTAGAACATTGGAGATATTTTTATAGACAGCCTATTCAGTGCTCAATTTATTTGAAATTATCTAATCGAACTATGATTATGAAACGTACTTATGTAATTTTCCAATGATTCCAATGAAACAACTCTACATCTAACCCTAAACATTGACAAATAAGTAGTGAATCAATTAAAGCGGTAGTAAATTCTTACCGTCTTAGATGACTAGAACGTGTTGTGTATTACCGACCACCACCTGCCTCGTCGCACGATATTGGCTGACATTGGGGTAAGATAGAAGAAAGCTAGAGAAGGCCAAACTAAAACATACAACTAGTCTTTCGCTGTTCATTTAACTCATGTTGGTAGATGGAGACTACATGGTCAACATCCGCATGGTAATCGCAATGAATGGCTGGAGATACTGGGTGATATGGCTCTCAATCTATCACAATGGCGCGAATCTATTCACTTTTTATATCCTCCTTAATTTTAAATTCTATTATGTCTTCATATATACTTTTACCTCATTCCTACTAGTTGGATTATATTTCAGTGTTAATCTTGTAAATCTGATTCCGCATATATCCCAGGTTTTCAAGTTGTTTATGATTGACTAGAACACTCACAATAACCCAAATCATAACCCTAACCCTAAACCCAACCCAATTACAGTTTTCAACGAGCTGATAATTCCTACTGAATTCGTGACCACAGTTAGTGCCAGTTAAAGATGTCACTGGCAACATATGTACTCTACAAATTATTTTTTGAATGCAGATCATTATATGAAATAACATTATAGATATGGTATTGTTAGTAAATCATTAAAGTATATCCTTTGTATTCCAGTTTAAATTTTGATGGAACAATCTTTGTAATGGCAGGAAGAACCTACACATCTTACATTAAGTAGTACATTTATGTTACGGCAATAGCGTTGACCCTAACCAAGTAGTCGATATCTATTAACGTTAATCAGACCAGCAGTCAGTGACTTCATGGACTGATGCCATTGGACGTCGATAAATATGAATATGTTCTAGAAGCTGATTAATGGTGAGTATTTGATCAATACAGCTACAACCGGGTCTCAAACCAGTCTAGTCTTCTCGGGTTTGGAATTCACTCAATGATATAAGTTTATATTTAGTACTCATCAGTTAGATGTGTCTGAATCTAAGTCTGTGTTGATGCGTACACTGACACTCAGACCCAGTACACTAACATGTTATCCCCTAATCTACTGAATATCAGAGAGCCAGTAACCATTTAAACAAGTACGAAGGTCTTAGCAAGTTTGTAAGTACATGATACCCGACTGTAGCTGCTACCTTGATTTGTTGATTGGGTTTGTCTATCGTAATGACCCAACCGAGCTACATTGGCTAGAAAGCATATTCCTCTAGGTCCTTCCATGCCAAACAGGTCTGTTGGAGAGCGATAAGACTAAAGACAGCAACCTAAGATCTGAGGGCGAAGTCGTACTGATGACTGCAGTGGGGTATGACGGTAGTAAGGTGTTTCCCTCGGAAAACCAGCATTTGTAGAGATGCTGCCTTCTTACCGGAAAGAAAAGATCGACCCTAAAAATGTCAAACTTCACCTTATTGGACGAATTTCCGTCTCTGGCAGTAAGACCATCTAAAGAACGGAGCTAACACTTCAAAAACTTCCCATTACATGGTCGTACATGATAGGCCTCAAGCAGTTGTCCCTTGGGCTGTATGATCACGTTCCTACGACCATCACTAGCCCAGCTTCCTTTTCAGGTACCTCAAGAAGTAATATCGTTCCATGATGTGGGCAGCCATACGTCATACCTCTAACAGCACATTATGTCGTCTTATTCGAGTTCAAATCCAACCACCAACTATTAATAACTATCTAATCTCTAAGATTAACCCTCCTAGCATAACTTTATCACCTCATGTCTACAATGCTAATGGTTAGAGTACCCGAAACGATATTCCTGATCTCCTGAAACCTCGCACTAAACTATACAGGAGCTTTTAACGAAAAAGATAGGACCATTATTCACTATTAATTCAGAGGACTAGACCGTTGGGCAGAACACATTAGGCAACTTGTCCTCGGTCTCATCCCAGATGCCCCCCCCCCAAACTATCTGAATGGCTCATTGATACCAGTTCCCTAAGTCTTAGTGAGGTTGAGAAGGCTGTAGGGAATCTAAAACGAGGGGGAGCAGCAAGATCTGATGGATTAACCCCTGAGATATTTAAGGACAGTGGTCCAGTTTTAAAAGTGACATTAACTGAGATCTTGGCTAGGATCTTAGAATTGGACGTAATCCCATCTGACTGGTCTAGAATACTAATCGTCCCAGTCTGTTTTGAAGGACAGAAGTCCTCGTGTAGCAATTACCGTGGAATCAGCTTAACGAATATAGTGTCTAAAATATTGGCTTCAATAATATTTCGACGTCTAACAAAATTTCCTAAACAGAAAACTCGAGAAAACCAAGGTGGTTTCAGACCTGGACATGGTTGCATAGACTAAATATTCACACTTCGGCAGGTCCTGGAATATAGATGCCAAACAATAGCTGTATTCCTTTACCTTAAGTCGGTGTTTGACTCTATCACTCGTGAGGTTATGTGGAAATGTCTATCATTGAAAGGCGTACCAGAGAAGTACATTAAACTTATAAAATCTCTCTACTCGAACACCACATGTCGAATCAGAGCTCATGGCGGATTGTCGTCAGAACTGATTACCTCAAGTGATGTTCATCAAGGTTGTCCGCCTTCCCTCCATTTCTAATTAATTTCATCATTAATAAACTTTTACATTTAACGTTATCATCATCTGATTTTTCCGGAGTTGACATCCTTCCAGGAGACAAACCTGTTGACTTAGAATATGCAGATGATATAGTTGTATTGGGTGAAGATGTTGATAAAATGAAGAATCTCTTGACTACCTTGAGCATCAATGTAAGCATGTTTGGGATGTGATTCTTCCCATTCAAATGCAATATATTGCTTCACTATTGACTTGATTCGACACCGAAGTTAATGATAGGGAACGAAGCATTTGAATGTATTAACCACTTCACTTATCTTGGTAGCCTCACCAGTTCTGACGGTCTGGTGTCTGCTGAAATCTCGGCTCGTATACATAAGTCTCGATTGACTTTTTCCAGTTTACGTCACTTGTGGCGTAGATAAGACATCCGTCTAGTGAACAAACGATGCGTTTTTCTATGCAACAGTTCGATCTGTTTTATTATATGGAAGTGAAACCTGGCCATTAAGGATAGAGGATATTCGTAGGGTTGTAGTATCAGATCATAGATATCTTCGAGGCATCGGTCGTGTTTGCTGAGACCACCGAGTAAGCGATACGAGGGTTAGGAACAGAGTAGCATGTAAATACGGTAAGTTTATTGATGATGGTGTAGGAGTAGCGTAGAAGATAGCTAGGAGGGACCAAACCAGAAATGGTACCAGTCGATGTATTGATCGACAATTGGGTTGAGCCATGTTAATAGGTGCAGACTACATGGTTGGGGCCCACGTGATGATCGTAACCAATGGTTAGAGACTTTATGTGTTATGACTCAAAATCGTTGGGAATGGTACAGGTGCATCCATTCCTTGTCTTCCTCCAAATTTGAAGTTACTAAACTTGTCATAATTTCCTTTTTACTGAATCATATTTTCTTAAATCTTATGTCCGATCTCTATTCCTTTCCATTCATACTAACTCTGCTAGTACCTTCCCTATTCTGGGATTCGATTCAACAATTTAATCTCTATCTGGTAACTGGGGCATGTCAACTTGAACTGATGTACGGATGTACCATGTTCTACGTTGTAACTGACTGATTGAAGTATATGACTGTAGTTGTGTTTCAACGTAAACATTAACACTAGTGTTATGCAGACAGATTGAACTGAATAATTGTAAATAGGATAAGTCGTATATCCTGGACTCAATTGCTAATCACAGTTCATATATTCCAGAAACCTGTAACAATACGACGATACTACAATATATATCAACGGAGGTTGCTCAAACACACTCGTGAATTACAAGCCTTAACTAACTCAATGTTACAATTGTGTTAAAATATAGTACCCATTATAGTGTACATGATATACAGTTCCAATGAGCGAACGTTAATGGTGTGATTAATCATAAGCTGATTATTAGTTCCCAAGGTCATTGCACTTAATTTAGTAAAGGATGGAAGTTGTTCAAAATGATGCTCTCAGCCTCCATCATTTGACGAGTATGAGGTGGGGGTGGAGGTTAATGCCTAGTTTGGATGAGCTCGTAACGAAGACTTGTATAGTATCATAGTTATTACCACTTCGGTTTCTTGATTTTTTTTCCCAATTTACACCAGTTTATTGATGGCATAAATACACTTATTGTATAATAATTCTATTTGTTTGCTTTAGAAAACTAGTTATTTTTCTTAGCCTTTTTCTGATTTACTTATTGTTTTCAGGTCAATGTTTTACGTTCCTTCGTTAGAACTATAAGTCTCACTCTTCCCCACTCCCTCATTGTTCTTCAAATGACATGAGTAACTAAAATTAATAAATAAATGTCACTTACCACCATGAAGTCATGTGTATGAAGTACGCATCTTTCTAACAATAATATTTTGTATATTTTTAATAATAAAATAATAACACAATGATTGTTGTTTGTTTACATACATTGTTGATAAAATATTGATATTCAACAGAATACTAGTTCCCACTGCCAACGCCACTACCATTAACACCGCCTCTTCTATAACAATCCAGTACATTATGAAATTAATGTCGGTTTTCAAATACATGTCCATCATACTTAAGTTAGAATACTACACCATATTCTATTACGTAATAATGTATGTGTATCTATATATAAAGAATGATAATTATATATTCATTTTTGTACATACATTTCTTGTTAAATGTACTTTTAAATGATCACTACGTTTAAAACGTTTTAAACAAACATTACAAAAAAAATTACGTTCACCAGTATGTGCTCGACGATGACGTGATAATTGATCAGCTCGACTAAATTTAGCATTACAACCAGATTGATTACATAAATATGGTTTAACACCAGTATGTAAATGATAATGTTCATTTAAATGTGAACGTTTATAATAAGCTTTTGTACATTCTGGAAAAGTACATTTATAACGTTTTATACGAGTGATAGGAATTTCTTTTAATTTTTCATTATTTCTTTTTAATTCTAATTGAAACATTGATGATGATGATGATAATGATGAGGATGATGACGTAACAGTCTGATTAGTAGATGTTGTAATCAATGAATAATTGGAATGATTTAATGAGTTCAAACATTCATTCTGTTGATATTGTTGTGTAATATAATACTGTAGAATATATTGTGTAATTGTTGCTAGGTATATTAATACTGGATTTGAAATATTCTGATAATCAATCAATCTATTATTTGTACAAAATTGTAATTGTTGAATTTCTTGTAATGAATTATTATTCATAGGGAATACATTTGAACAAGTTGTTGTATTGTACTGTTGTTGTAGTTGTTGTTGTTGTTGTTGGTCTAATGATAAGGTATTATGATTAATTTGAGGATTATAACAAAATAGTGAATTGAAATCTATACGGTTACTATTATTATTCATATAGTTTAATACATAATCTAATAATTCCCTTCTATACAATACATCCATATCATTATGATTTGAAACTGTTCGATTTAACGACCCAGTATTCATGATATACACAAAACATTTGACAGTCTATAATCATATCATCTAATGGTTATATTAAGTAATGTACTGTTTAACCTTGACTACTTGAATATAGAAATCATTTAGTCATTAGTTTACATTGCCATATAATACAATAAATATGATCATTAGAGAAGAGGGGTGATGATGATTGTAATGGTAGTGAATATAATAAATTGTTCTCCTTCCTTATGATAGTAACGTTGACATTTATTGAATACTTAGCATAATGATCCTATTCGCTATTTCTCACCTATTTAATTATAAAATTCACTTTTCTGATTGGTTTATTCCATAGGTCAATCGAATGTCTGCATATGTTTCTGACTAATATGAAGGGATAGGTTATTCCCATGTCTTTTATAAACAAAACCAGGAAGATATGTATTGATAGGAGGGGATGGTAACGGTATTGAATTCGGCCACACAAACTTTTTATACTGTAAAACCATTGGTTAGTTTCTTTGTCTAAGAGAATAGTTTATGTGGTAAATATATCCAACCACATTTATTCATCAACTTAGTGATTTTTGGGTGGTAATATCTTTGTACCAGCCGGCGTTATCCGTAAAACTCATGATATCTGATAAGTAATGTGTCCAACAATTTCAGTTAATTTCCTACTCATTCAGGGGATTAGTGCAGCATATTAGTGTATTCTGTGTCTACGATTTCACTCCATACTCCTCCCCACTGGTTTTCAAGATATTTGTGTCCTTTATGTGATATCTCGGTATGTGCCTCACTCGTAAAGCTCATAATAGGACTGTTGAGAATAACTCCGTGTGTTGGAAATAACATCTTGAATGAAAATTACATTCTCGTATACAGCACTCACCACAATGATTAAAATCATGGAATATGACATCGCGGATATCGAAAGTGTTGCAGATAATTCTTGACTACTTTGCACTTAAAGATCTCTTATCCGAAAAATGAAGTAATTAGTTTGGTTTGGGGAATATTTGCATACCTCTTTACATGTTTATGATTGAGTATCATTGTAACGAAATAGTCTGAGTTAGGGAACCACTGAAAACCAGGATGTATTGAACAGCTGATTCGTCCTAGTATATGACTCCCCAGTTTCTGTGCCCGTCCACTACCTAACCACAGAGTTATGTTCATGGCCGGGTTCCACGATGAACGCTTATCGTCGAGCCATTGAGCCGGCAACTAACTGCCGACCTTCCTAACTTCAGTTATTTCATGACATATTTGCATGACCTCATCCATTGTAGTCTATGAGTAATTGTTTTGTATCCAAAACAACTGGGCTGCACTGATCACGGAGTCCCCCAACAGTGACGATGGATGACTTCCAGCAGATACATCACGAAGTGACTAAAGTTAGGGATATCAACTATACGGTAGGAAATCAGTGGTTTGATGATTAAGCGTTCCTCATGAGACCCGAAAATCATGCACTTGACTCTCTGGTGGGGTAGTGGATGCGAACTGTGACTGGAAGGTCCCATACTTCTGTCCAATGCTTCTCGGTTTTCAGTGGTTGTGTAACTCAGATGAATTCGAGATATTAAATTCAAGTATTTACGTCTTCTCTTATCTTTAATGTGAAGGCAAGCAGTTAACCCAAATTAAACATGAAATGTAAAATTACGTCACCAGTTTTCAATCTCCAAGCAAGCAATCTTGGGGAAATTTTGTGGGAAACTTATTGAGAGGGTGGGAAGCATCTCTTTCTGCATCCGTAGGAGGGAAAAACAACTTCCCCAAGGTTCTCCCGTTAAACAACTTCATCTGTCTACAAAATCCTCTCCAAGCACTCACATTTTGCTTATATTTTCCCAGAACAGTAGCCACTTTCGGTGAAATTTTTCCCTAAATTGTCGTATTTTTCATCGAGAGTTCCATCAGAGTTACTTTTACAGCTATATTTTCCTCGAAAATTCCACGATTTCATAAAAATGTTCCCTAACTACTCACATTTTCAGTCTTATTTTTCAACTATTCAGTCCGATTTTCAGTATTTCTACAAGAGATGAAGTTTCAGATGGCATTTCTCAAGAAATAAGCTTTCTCGTAGTCGTGTGATCTAGAAATTTAATGGAGTCATTTGTGGCAAGAAAAATCCTAACACGTAAATATGGCGAAGAATTTAAAGCTGGACAGCAGAAACTTGATCCACAAATAATTGCTATCAATAATTTGTAGCATGTATGCCTATTCATACTATTCATATCATAATTGATTGCACAACCTTTTCAGTGTTATTTTAAGCTGAACTTTGAATGGATTGTATTTACAGTCCACTCTACTTGGAATGTGCTATTCCTCCTCAAGATGTAAGGTATTACTTCATGATTGATTTACATTGTCATCTAGATACATTATAGCTGATCGAATAGTTGAGTACATTGACCACTTCACTTATATTAAAATGATAAAGCACTTCGCCGCTGAGCCAGAGGGTCCCGGGTTCGATCCCAGATGAGGGGGTCGTGGATGCGCACTGCTGAAGAATCCTGTACTAGGACGAAATAGCTGTCCAGTGCCTCCAGGTAATCAATGGTTTTTTAATTCAGATCGATTCGCGATTAAAAGTCAGCTATTTCCACAACACCCAATTATAACTCCCTGTTGAGTTGGTTTGTGATGAATTCTCAATACGGATTCAGAAGGCTTGTTTGACTTTATTCAACTTTTACCACTTGTAGAGTTAGGGAAAATGTCCTACTGTACTGCTCAGGTGTCCATTTCGAAAATAAGGAATAAATGGTTAACAAGTCTGAACCGTTCAGTGGAACAGTATTACACAAGTCTACATACAAAGTATTTTAAACAAAATAAATATGGTTTAGACCCCTGATGAGATTCGTCACAGATTGGTGTTGGTAGGGTATCATTGAAAACTAAGAAACACCGGAAAGCTGTTTCGTCTTAGTATGAGACTCTTCAGCAGTGTGCACTCTAGATTACGTCACAGGGGCAGAATCTCTTTAAATAATCAAAAATTCTTAGATCTTGATCCTATAGGCGACTCATGGACTTTCTGATTGCCATATCACAATATATTAACATACTTCTGCAGAACATAAAACATGGAAGTAGAAAACGTGAGCAGACTTCAGACGTTTGATCATATGTTTCTTTGAAGCATCGCTTATATATTATAGAAGGAGTAAGCGAGCATCTCGGAAGTAACGCAGAGCGTAACAAGCAAATGTGGCAAACTGAATGAGGAGGCTATTGACCTTTATCGACAGAGGTGGTCAAGAAGGATATATATATATATATATATATATATATATATATATATATATATATATTCGAACTTGTTTAAAAAGATAAATTCAGCAAATTGATTCCTTCGTGTTTCGAAAGGTAGTGAAATCATTCTATACATACAGAAATTAAAGTAAGAGGAATTAAACAAATACATACAAAATGAAATTAGTCCCATAGTAAAACCAAAAGTTGGTAAGTATTATAGAGTGTAAGTTTGCGTGAAGGTGTTTGATAAGTCACAGATATATAGTGGAAAACACAAATATTCCCGTCGAACGAGGTGATGATCACTGAATGCTACGTGAAGAGAGTATTGCCAATGAGCTACAGTCGGTTGTTATATAAACTCAAGGTGACTGGTGACAATCGGACAAAGTATTCCGATGAACGCAGGTGAAGTAATCCAACTGTGAGTCGGTGGGTGGACACGGACGATTCCTCACACCATCGGATATGACACTGAAACGACAGAGACATGCAGTCCGACCAACACCATCAAACAATGCATACTTGAGATGAGCGTTGATGATTGTCGATGTTTGTGCATGATTGTTGGATGCTGGTAGTGAATGTAAGTAATGTTTGAAAGGTAATATGGGTAGTGTTGTTGTTGTTGTTGTTGTTGATGTTGTTGTATGAATAAGTAGTAGTAGATGATATTTGTGTGTTGTGTGTTGTATGATTGTTGAATGTTGTTGAGTGTTGTTTGAATGTAGTTAAGTTGTAATTAGTGTAATGCGTGTAATGCAATGCGAGTATTGGTAGTGGTAGTGGTAGTGGTAGTGTTAGTGGTAGTGGTAGTGTTAGTTGTAGTTGTAGTTGTAGTGGTAGTAAGATGTGAGCAGCGAATGTGAGGGTGGATGACCGGCCCGGCTAGCTCAGTCGGTAGAGCATGAGACTCTTAATCTCAAGGTCGTGGGTTCGAGCCCCACGTCGGGCGTGATTCGCTGTGGTGGCGGTGATTCGTGTCTGCTACCTGGCGGCTTTTGAACAACCAACAAAACCTCTACAACAACACCAATAATAATAATAATAATAATAATAATAATAATAATAATAATAATAATAACAACAACAACTTATCACATCACATCACACCACACTCACAAACAATCAACTAGTATGCAACACACAACAGTTATCAATACCACTGTCTACTATCTGATGAATGCACTTTTTCTCACTCGCTGGTCAGAAGTTGTAACCCTGTGTTCAAACGACTGTTACAGTGTGTATTTAAATAATGTTTCCTTGTACGCTCGAATTCGTGTGACATCATTTGTTTAAACTGCTTTGTTACAAAAGTTCATCATTTGAATCTGTTTACTAATTGGCTACGGTTGTCTGCAACATTTTCTCTGTTCAACCCATAAATCACATTAGTTACTCTGTTTGGTGTATACTTGATTGCTTTATAGTATACCGTTTCCAACTGATATCTGTTATGATATCCAGTGTATTGCAGTCCTGAGTGTCACAGACTATGAAGCTGGGTGGCGTGGAATTAAATTCACCAGGGAGGTAATCAACTCTACCAGTATTGCAAATATACCATGTTGACTGACAAGCGTTACATAGTACGTAACATAGGTTATGATGTATATCCTACCGATTACTTCTAACCCACCGAGCGAAAGTTTTTGTCTGAAGTAAAATCTTTCATAAAAACTACACGTTATTATATCATTATTCATTCCATGCTTGTCAACCTTGTGGAGCATAGGCCGCCGACCAGCAATCTCCAACCAACTCTGTCCTGGTCTCTTCTTCCAAGATGTTCTAAAGTTTCATTCATTTTTTTATGTCTGCCTCCAATTATCGCTGTAGCGTGTTCTATGATCGTTTTCCTTCCCTCTAGTCTTGAGGATTTCAGGTTAGTGCCTGCCTTGTGATACAGTTTTCTGATTTCTGCAATGTGTCCCATTCACCTCCAGTGTCTTTTCTTAACTTCTTCCTCAGATTATTATTGGTTGGCTCGTTTTCTGCCACAGAAGATTGTAACTGATGATATCTGACCAACCGAGCCAGAATATCTTGTGAATGCAGATTATTACAAATACCAGTATTTTTTAAATGTTGGTTTTCGTAGTTCTCCATACACGTTTTAGCTCCTTACAATAGAACTGTCTTCCCGTTTGTATTGCAAATTCTAACTTTGGTGCTGGGCGCCATTTGGCTTGAGTTTCAGATATTTTTCAAGTGTAGAAATGTTGCTCTTGACTTGATTTATCTTATCAATACATACCTTCATATCTTCATCAGATGAGATACTCCTTGTTTATTGATGACACTGACCACGTGTGTAAGAGTTTCCACATATTCCAGGGAATTTCTCTGTCAAGTGTAATTGGCTTGTGATAGTCGTTTTGTATCTAAGGACCTAGCTTTTTTCCTTGTGTATATTGGAGCCTATAGCTGGTTTCAGTGGCTGTCGCTACATTGTCGATCTTCCCCTACATTTCTTGATGTGTGTGGGATACATAAGTTAGGTCATCTGTGAAGT
The DNA here is from genome assembly GCA_025215515.1 of Schistosoma japonicum. Taxonomy (NCBI): domain Eukaryota; kingdom Metazoa; phylum Platyhelminthes; class Trematoda; order Strigeidida; family Schistosomatidae; genus Schistosoma; species Schistosoma japonicum. The sequence continues at coordinate 9,989,809 of CM046066.1, read as the reverse complement.
CCAAGTTGTCTAGTTGTATATAAGTTGTTCAATGTATTGCGTGCTTTCCTTGAGATGTCGCAGTTTTCATAATCCATTCAATTACCAGAAGAAAGAGAAAGGACGAGAGTAGGCAACCTGTTTGACGCCAGTTTTCACTTGGAATGAATCTGTGAGTTACCCTCCATGTAAAATTTTGCAGTGTAGTCGATTGTAAGAATTTTGCGGGATATTGACTATCTTCATTAATACACTATAGTGTCTATGAAGACTTCATGATGTTCACTTGTCCACACTGTCAAATGTTTTCTCACTGTCAAGGAAGTTGGTGTAAATTGATGAGTTCCATTCAACTGATTTTTTAACAACGATCGCTAGTGTAGAGATTTCGTCAGTACATTATGGATCCTTACGGAGTCCTACCTGCTGACCTCGTAGTTGGGCATCGACCGGTTCTTTCATTCCGTTGAACAACACTCTGTTGAAAACTTTTTTTGGTTACTGTAGTTCCCATACTTAATAAGATCTCCTTTCTTTTGTTTTTTGATGTGGTATCCTTCTTCCCAGTCTGTTGGTACTTGTGGAGCATCTTTTAGTTGCATCTATATTTAATTCAGTGCCACTACTGGTGGATCATCTGGCCTATCTGCATTAGCACTCTTTATTTGTTGGATGCCCGTGCTGATTTCTTCCATTGTTGGTGAGGTGACATAAATAAGAAGGTCTGTGGGACATGTTTCTATGACCAGTGAGTTCAATGGGGGTGATTTATTCGAGAGTCCTTCAAAGTCCTCTATCTCCCTGTTTCGTCATTCTTGGGTCTCAAGGGTTGATTCGCTAACCCTGTTCTTGATTGGTCATTCTGGCTTATTGTATTTTCTGTCTATATTTGACCTGTGCCTTAGCTTTCTCTTTCCTTGTCTGGCTGTTTCCAATTACCATTTTCTAGTACTTCATCTCTTGGATTTTATCTAGAGTACCAACAGAGATCCATTGCTTATGATATATTGAAGTTATTGTTTCTTAATTTCTTTCTAGTTGTCCCCCACAGTATTTCCATCTTGATCTAGTATATCATGAAAGGTCTGAAACTAATTGTTGAGAGTTATATTGAATCCACAGAGTTTGTTAAAATTCCGAAAAAGGGTTGTACTAAACTTTTTTAATACTGTCGCTCAACTTGCCCAGTGATTCTTCAGCTTCATTTTCATTTTATCCACCATCAGATGGTGATCTGAAGATACATCAACTCTTCTCTTTGTTCTCATGTTTACCATGGTCATTCTAAACTTCTTGTTGATGCAGATGTGGTAGATTCAGTTATCTGTAATGTGGTCTGGTGAAACCCAGATAGCTTTGTGTATATGTTAGTGAGAGAATATGGTTCCACCTATAATCATTTTGTTGAAGGTACTTAGGTTTGCAAATCTACCATCTCTTTCATTCCTTTCTCCCAGTCTATGTCGTCTTATGATATCCACATATCCGGTGTTGTCCATTCCAACCTTGTTGTTTAGGTCTCCCTTTGAAATCATCAAACACTTGCCGTGGTGTTTCTCAACGACTGACTGCGGCCTCTCTTAGAACTATTCTTTTCACCTCCATGGTTTTCGTTGGTGCGGGAGGGGGCATAGCACTGGATGATATTTATTTTGGTCCCCTCCTTTTATCTTGACGGATGCTTTGATAATCATAAGTCCACGAAGTTTACATCCTGTAAATATTTTCCGTATTTCTTTGCACAGCATTAATACTGCTCCTAGTGTATGAGTAGCATTTTCTTCATCCTGGTCTCAGTACAGTAACATTTCTACTGTGGCGGCCACGGAACACTACTGAATCAATAACGCCTTACAAACAGTCAGATAAGAATAAATACTATATTAACAATTATGCAAGTACGTATAATAAGTTCAATGTCAATCAGAATTAGTTTACTTGGACTAACGGCACTGTTTAGGGCGAACGATAGGTTCTCCAAATGACCACCACACGATATATATATATAAACGCGAGCGTCCAGTGTAGCTTTATTCCAGTCAGTTCAGCGGAGAGGAGCGGCAGGGACGTTGAGTGTCTAGTTCTGATGCTGTAAAATGGGATCAATTATAATTCCAAGCAATCAGTGAGTAAGACTCAATTCAGAACGAAGAACGTTGCCGCGATAGTGTATTTGCCACTCGTACAGCAGACAATACAAGGCGCCAAGGGCGAAGTGTGTGTATCGTGGTAGTAGTGTACAATTGTGATAATGATACATTTAAACAATATTAGTACAGTATGTATTGATAACGTTTAATGCAAAAAAATACATAACACTGATGAACTTTAACAAAATATAAGGTCTTTAAGTTAGTCAGCACACTTCCAAAGCTAATATCTTCGATTTAGCTTGTAACCAATGGGTTTCACTTATTCCAAGTATCTCCAGGTTGTACCTTTTCACTTCCTTTGAAACTTGGCTATTTCATTCGGTCTTCTACATCGCAAAGATATTCTATGTACCTATATTAAGTATTGCTCTAGTCGCCAGAAGTGGTATCAGTATCGTGACTTTCGAAGATACTCGGTTTTTATCATGAGACATGTTAACTCTTTGAAATGAAATGGTTTATATTACTTTTTCTGGTTAGCGTTTTTTTAACAATGTTGATTACTACAGGATTGTGTTGTAAACCTCATACCCTACCCTCCTTTTTTATGCCGGGTTGGAACTGTCTGTAAACCTAGAAGTACTCCAGATGTAATTGTTTAATAAATACGGAGTATTTATTAAATGAATGTAAAAATACCCACAACTACTCAATAAATTACATCTACTGAATATGATTGGAAATGATTACAGATAACCTCAGTTGAGATAGTTATTACTAACTATTAACTAGTTAGATATGCCTTTCCATTAATACTTACTCTGTCACCAACTCCCCTAATATGAGATTTAGTCCGACAATTTAATCTCTATCTACTAATTGGAGCATGGCAACATGAACTGACGTACGCATGTACCATGTTCTACGTTGTAACTGACTGACTGACTGACTGAACTACTTAGATAGTTAAGTGTTCTATTGTTAGGTCGGACCACAAAGAAGTGTAACAAACTTCCAGAACTGTGGTTGCGAACACTATTTCATTTGTTCTAACTGTCTGTAATGTAAACATTTTGTTTCTATTATTGTTACGCTCCGCTTGCCCTATCCTCCCGTTTAGCATAATCACTGTTATTATATTGTCTCTTGTTATGGACTACAGTCAATTAGTTGTGTACAAGTTGTTCCTATTCACTACCACTATTTCCCTCGTTCTGTATTCATGTTAATTTTCTAATTGGTTTGTTGTGTGGTCTGATTTTATGTATATATAAAAGGATGCTTGAAATATAGATCTGATCCTGTCTGGCTGACCTATTGGCTCGCGTTCTTCTTAATTCGGCTTGGGACTAAGTGGGCACAGGGCAGACGCGCAATAACCAACTAGGCACCAGTCATTTGCACTCGGCCATCCAACCCCCCATTTCTCACGTCATAACATCTATTCATTGTATTCTATTCATTATTAATAATTTTTTCTCAGTTTTTTCTATTATATAAACAAAAATGTAAAAATAACCGTCAGTTTTACAATTATTAACTATTCTTTCACAAATGTACCCATCTACAAATTGTACATCTACATACCATTCCCAATAGACAAGAATAGAAACATTGAACACGTCAACAACACATGTCTTAATATGGTTCATATTGAATATTTCATAGTAGTACTACTACTATTGACTACAATAAACCCTAATAATTACCTTAGTTAATTATATATAAGTAGTCTAGTAATATATTCGTTATAAAAAAGCTACATTTCTTTGTTATGTTCTTCTTTTTTCTTTAATTTTCTCATCTCTTCAATGAAATGTGAAGAAAATTGTAGCAACAATGTTTACGAAAGAAAAAAAAAAGACCTAATGAATTATTTGTTTTGACTTGAAAGTGAACTAAATAAAATAGAAACCGAATGGAAGGATATGGGGGATGTGAAGAGGAGGGAGAAGGGAGAGAACGAGAACAGATGATACATAAATGCGAGGGAAGAGAAAGAACAATTTATGGGAAAAAAAAACAGTCAAGACGACTATATAATGGGGGGGGGGATAAATAGATAGTTATATAGACAGGAAGTATGTATGAAAGCTGAAATGATATTCATGATAAGGGCAATAAATAATTATTTTAGTGAATTGGAATGAATTGTGGAGATTGATATTAAGTTTAGTTGATTAAATCCGTTACAGAGTGATGTTGATAGGATGTTTCTGAAGCTGTGTTGAGAAGTTGTGACTGATGGAGCTCAAAACTTGACGAGAGTGAGACAGTTATCACTGATAATAAGGAATGATCATAGCTCTATATCACAGATTGATTAAAATTGGAATTCTAACATCGATTGACTGTCCATTGGTGAAAAGGATTAAGTGTTCAACAATCTCAAGCCTTTGAGAAAAAATCTAGGATGCAGAGTGCTTATGAGTCCAAATACTGAAGCGAGACAGCTATCTAGTGCTCACTGGTTTTTAGTGGTACCCTGACAATAATAATCTGTGGTGAATTCAAACAACCGATCGTTTTATTGTTATTACTGTTCTTAATATGAATAAACTTAATGCATTATCTCTACAAGTTATATTTTCCATGCTCCAGATAATGACATTGAGGTTAAAAGACGAATTATTCATAATGACCACCACCTTTTGTACTTATCAATTCAATTGTTTTTACGGAGCAAGTTGCATAGGCTTATATTCTAAGTATTTATGTTTTCGTACTCATGAACATCTTCTACTGTGGTAAAAACGACTAACAGCTGGTTCATTCAATACTCGCGTGTTTAATTGAAACAAGTCATTCCTCAAGTATCAATCGTTTTTTACGTTAATAATTGTCTACTAGATTCAGTTAAACATAGAGTTCTTAAAAAGACAAAAGCATTATCTATTCGGAGTAAGGAACACTGGAGTTTTGCATACAGGTGAAATGTGTACAGAGTCTTTATTTATCATGTTCTCAGCATCACTCTATAGAGGCCATGGTTGCTCCCTAACATAAGGATCTGTGTACTGTATATTTCTTTAATAGAATGTTTGCTAAATGTTGGACTGCTACAATACTATTGAACTTTCGCACATAATGCAATTTGTGACGTTGCATTCGTTTGGTTCAAATATATGTCTGTTGCATCTTCGTTATAGACCTCTTGATTATATGCTTACTCTGTGATTATCGTGTGTCCATGAGTCGTTATTAACGAAGGTGAAATTACTGATAGTATATATATATATATATAAGGAGGTTACGAATCTAACAGCACAATCACGCTCATGTCACAACAAAGCCAATGAAGTAGTTAATCATTTTAATGATCGGATGACCTGGTTCATTTAGTGTACATGTTGAATTTCCCTTCTCTTTAAATCTTCATTAGGCCAAAATATTATGTTATCATTACATTGATATCACTGTATTATTGTTGCTAACATTATTATTATTTGATATTAAGAACTGGTCTGAATTAAACAATCATTAATCACTGGAAAGCATTCGACAGCTGTTTCGTCCTGGCACTGGACTCTGCAGCAGTGCGCACCTACGACCTCATCATAGGTAGGACCCAAGACTCTCTGGCTCCTATACTAAGATGAAATAGCCATCCAATGCTTCCTGGTGATTAAAGATTATCTAACTCAAACCAATTCGTGATATCAGATTGACATTCGATAATTCCATAACACCCAATTACAATTATTATTACTATTCATTTCGTAAGAACATGAAGAATTTGTAAGGGACACTTACAACGCCCCACACTTTCATCATCTCATACCAATCTTATTCATTACGTAATCACTGATTGCATAATTGTTTTTATTTCTACTCACATTGTTTATTTGCTCCATTCTATTCTACCTATTTTAATCAATTTGTACAAGATCATATAGGAATGTTAATTTTAATTAGAAATACTTACTGACATTAATTTTTGTACAAGGCTTTCAGTAATACGTTTCTAATACTTTTATATTGCCAGTGTTGTTTTAATACGCCAATAATACTGTGTCGATGTACCTTATCTTTGGCTCTTCTGGGTGTTCGCTGATGATAAGCGCGACAGATTACCACAACCTTAATCACAGAAGATTAAAGTAGGACTGAAACACAGCAGAAACTTAAGCGACCTTTAATTTGACGTTGATATTAACCAAACCAAAATAGGCATAAATAAACCCTGAGAAGTAGTCTTTCCCCTACATGTAACTGATAGCACATTTTCTTTTCAAAATTAGCTTACCGTACAATGAATCATCAACAAAGCTATACCCCACATGAAGACCTTTAAATAAGAATTTGACTTATGATTGGTTTGTACAGGTTCTTTAGTTGCATCAGAAAAGCATCAATCGTACTTAAATCAGAATGGCTATATTTCACTGGTTTGGATGTCATATGAACAAGAGTATTCACTACTTAGGGTGATGTTACTAATTAGTTGATGACTGGTTGACTGATCAACCAATCGACTGTCTAAAGGACTTTAGGTATAATAAACTTTCATTCTTATGATTAAGGTCAAATGGAATGATGACTAGTGCCTTTAGCTAATATAGCATATATGTTAAATGATTTAACATAATGGTAATTTATTTGAACTAGAATTTAGACACTAGAGACTCAACACATTTAATAGGAACATACCATATAACCAAATCTATGACTAACATACTGCTTAAAGTACAAACTAGGCAAGGATTGTTAATGAGACAACATACACGTAAGTTAGACATGTTTATTTTTAGAGAGAGAGAGAACAGTAGCATTAGTTATCCAGAATGTTGTTAAGCCATTTAAATGTACTGAGTAGAAAGTGTCTGAATTCTAGTTTAAGTGAATTTTTAACTTGATACAAATAATTTGACAAAATACCGGATAATTAAATCTAAATTTAGAGTATACCATACCTACTAAGTCATAGTACCCTAAACTGTAGGTACTGTTGAAAGTGATATGGTGGTGGTGGTGGTAGTGAGGAGGGAGGGAGGGAGAAAGCAACTGATAACTATTAGTTTAATAAGTCAGATAGTATTGACAATTGAAGTTTCATAGACATGTACTTTCAGACGAAGCTTTATTGAAATTTTATATCATGAAAGCGGTAATCTGATAAATTCTTTATGACTCAGAATTTAGGTTACATTAAAAATGTTTTAGTTATCTTGTTATGTTGTCAGGCTATTTAAACGTAATGATAATTTACTTGAACTAGAAGTTATATTCTGTTGGCTTGATGCATTTGAATAACTCAGTAATGCATACTGCAATGTATATTTATATCAAACTAATTAATTTGCTTTCACAGAAAGCTTTACATTATACGGTTTAACCGAAGGGTCTAAGTTGTGTGTACATACTTTTATTAACAATTGATGCCTATGTTGTGCATTAGGTATGCATTATGCATCAATCTATTCGATCTTAATCGTAAGAATGGAGAACGGATTTCAAAGTCATGGTATATTATTAAATTAATGATGTTGATAGTGGAAGTGGGAGGGAAGCATACTTCCTAATTTGAATGAAAAAGTGATCATATTTGAAAGACAAAGGATGAAACGCACATCTTGGAATCTACTTTCCAGTCACAATCCAATTGAAACAATGCTTGTGAACTGTCACTATATCGAGGCAATCCGTTCAGGATGCAAATATGGCAACAAAGATTGATCAATTTCAGTCCATGATAAACCAACGGGAAGATCCAAATACATTCTAATTATAAGCAAAGGAGTTGTTTTAAAAAATATCGTAGTGATTGTGAACACGAAGCAATTGAGATTAGGTGTGGGGGGAGAACGTGACGTCTATGTATTGCGTCACTAAATGTATAGTGTAACAATATATATTGGGGTTAACATAATGGTTAAGGTTAGGGTTAACGCTACGATATGGGTTAAGTTAGGAGTAGAGATGTTTCTTTGATATCAAAAATCAGTGGCATACTTTGTTAACACTGATATTTCTTTATTTGAAAACAAATGCCCCACCTTTTATTCAGTATTTCCATAAGGTCGTATATTATAATTAATTAGTTCAAAATCAGAACTCTAATTCTAACTTTAAGTTCTACCCTCTTATGAACTAACCATTTTCATTAGCTAAAGTTCATTTTAAGGTCACTCACTTTTAGCACCACACTTTAGTTTCACCAAAGTAGATACCAGGTTCGAGTCTTATAATGAACATTTAACTGAAAACTCCAAATTAGGATTGAAATATTGATCCTCCTTGAATCCTACTTCCAATATCGAGTCTTGTAGCTGAAGTTAGCATCGAAATATTTATTCAATGAATTCATATGTTATCAGAAGCCTAACTTGCATATATGGTTAGTGGCAATTAGAAATGAACCCTTTTCGCTTTAGGTTGCTTACAGTATGGTATGTTCATTATCGTGACGAGCTCTGTTGGATTCAAACATGAGTCACTGGGCTTCGTAGTCTGAGATGTCACTACTAAAGTATTTAGGTTGCGAATGACTTTCTGTAGAAGTGAACTACTTACATTAATCAATCATCACTGAGTAGTGACCAGTGGCTAATCAAATTCAGTCTTGAATATTAACATCAGGAAAATGCAAGCCCTTTTCAATAATACCAACTGTTAGCTTTATTCCACTGTTTACAATCACATACATACACCTATTTGGATGATAAGTTTCACTGCATGTGTGAAATATCGTGTTCGAAACCTAATGTTTGGGGGTTCAGCTACAAAACGTAGGAATGTTAAGTAGTTCACAATTGACTTTAAGAAAGAATGATAATTTCCAGCCTCTTGTACATTATAACTTCTAGTGATTGTTGTTTTGGAGCGATGAATCATGAATTCCAGTCTGTCAAGTCTACTTTTCTTGCCGGCCGGAACTATTATGGCTAAGCCGCAGCATTTGGTTAAACATTTAGTAGCCATCATACTTGCATTTTTCAAATTGTAAGCTCTTCATAAACTCATTACCATTTGTCAAATGTATTTTTCTTCTAGAATTAGTATAACGTCATTATGGTCTTATTATCTCGAACCCCGTATAGAACCCACCCGTCCTCCCTCAAATTCAACCTTTATTGTATTTTGTAATTCTTATTTCCAATTGATCCAGTATATGATACATAAAAGCCATTGATTTTACTCAATAAATGACTTGGTCTTAACTCCCATTCACCACTGTTTGTTCTTTGTAACGAATGTGCCAATCGATCATTGTTTTCTAAGTTTATCAGGTTGTAGTCATGGTTCACGTTCCATTGACTCATTTTTCCTGGTAATTGCAAGGTCATTTCAGTAATCATAAAGACTTGATCAAAATTAGTAGTCATCTATTTGCCAATGACATGGGTCCAAGTGCTTTATGTGAATCTAACATGGTGTAGTCTGATGACACACTACGACTAAAATTTTGGTAATAATGACTTTGGAGACATGGCCTGGCCAGTTGTAATAATGAAGTTAACGTCCTAGACATTGCCCTGAGGAAACTAGCCAATGGGACATGTGCTACGACTATGATCTGATAAATCTGTGAAGCAATGATTAGTTGGCACTATGCTTGAACGGCCGAAGCGTTCCTCAGACGTATGGATAGAGATAATAAACACCGACAAATGTGAGGCAGGATTAAGTTGTTTATTAAATGAAAAGAATGGTTTGTGTTTATCATATGATAGACCAATCAGTAACGGAAAATACAAAGCACATTAGTGACTGGACTAGGGGAGTTGTATACAAAAATATAGATAATGAGGTCACAATAAGATTACAATAGCTAGGGAAGATAAACAAATATGACAACAGTTAATGAGTTAATAAAAAGCTTACAATTCTGACAATACACATAGCATAGTTACTAAATACTCAAAAGATGCAGTTTATCAACTAGAGTCTCAATATCTCAGAGAATAGATTTAAAAGATTATGATTCCAATTCTTTGCTCCAATATAACAGATAACGAGAGATGTTAATAAACGTTCATGTTATAGAATTGAAAGTTGAACTGCTCATATTCATTCTACAGTTAATTCATAACGATATTCTACAGCATTTACGTTTACTAATTGCTAAGAAGAGAAGAAACTAGTTACTTTTCATGTAATTACTTCTCAATTTTGCTATTTTTTTTATTTAACTTGTAAAGTAAGCGGTAACCGGTACTACTCTTCATTTCCTCCGCTTGGACCTTGTTAATTGTGACTGGTTGTAGTGTCATTTTAGTAAGCTAATTACTCTAATTTCTACAAGGTCGCTTTAGTAACTATATACACAATAGTTGAGAATATAATAGAATCGAATCTTTCTAGCGCCGCGTTCGTGTCTTCTTGATTTTGTCTTGGGGTGAGTAATCAGTTATCGAGTTGTTGGTCACGGTTGTAATTATCCAGTTGGCGCAGACAAGTTCGCAGATTAGAGTTGCGGCTAGTTCGCGTATAGCAGTAGGCGTTATACTGCGACATAACAACTATGCATTACTAACTGAATGAAATTGTTTAGTTTTAAACTGTGCCCTCTTACAACAGACAGTGCAGTATGTTTAATTAGTTGGATTAAAATGTTTCCATTTCTGTTACATATCATGAGGATGTTTACACAAATTATTATGAAGTGAATTTACAATTATCCAAGTGTAACGTCATGAGAATGAATATCATTACACTAGATGGAATTCCAGTTATAATACATATGTCCCAGTCGCAATAAATGGCTGAAGACACTTGGAGACATGGCTCAGAATCAGTCAAAATGGCACAAGTGTATTCACTCTTTAACTTCATCTAAATCTGCATACCTTTACTTCACTCCCCTCTCTTGTATTCTATTATTATGTTACCACTGTTATCTCGTAATGATAATGTGGTGTGGCAACTTGAACTTATGGGCATATGTGCCCGGTTCTACGTTGTTGTTGATATTATGAATGGATATGATTGTACCTGATGACAGTAATCCATGATACAATGTTTTACTTATTATATATATTCATATCATGGTATGAATAGTTACAGTATGATTGTGTAATGAAACTTTCAGTAACCATGACATTTTTGACTTTGCTTATTTGGTTTAAGTTTGTTGTATTGGATTATCACTTAACAACTGATCTTCTGCCTTGAATATTATGCATAGATGGTAGTTAGTGAGTTATATGGGTATATTTTTATTTAAGGAGCTTAATAGAAACAATCACTTTAATAGTTTTAGCATTGATGATCATTAACATTTATGATTGTGCCTGGATTTCATCACATTGTAGTCATAAACTAGTTATGCAGTAACATTTTAAATAAGCGAACAAAATACACTAAGTATACACCTCATCACGTTAAAAAAAACACGATTGGAAATCTAAGACATTATGTAAAGCTTTTCATATTATTTGTGTGAAGATAGTTAGTTGGTAATCCTGATATCACGAATTGTTCCGAATCAGATAACCATTGAATCACCTGGAACCACTGGACAGCTGTTTCGTCCTAGTGTGTGACTATTCAGACGTGCGCATCCACGACCCCATTGAGGGGTCGAACCCAGGATCCTCTGGCTCCTCGACGAGAGCCTTACCATTGGACCACCAGGTTGGTTCCTTACGGTTGTTATTTCTAATTCAGTCAATTCGTGATACGTTTACGCAACCTCATCTATTGTCATCGGTGGGTAACTGCCTCACACCCGACACGGTTGAACTCCACTGGTCACGTCTTTACACTAGAACTCCAGGAATTACCTCAAGGAGCTAGTCACTAGTGAGCTGATATTTAGTTACAATTGGGGGTTGTGGAGATAGTTAGTTGTTAATTCCTGATATCACGAATTGTTCTGAATCAGACAACCATTGATTTCATATTATATTGGTGGAACACTGGGTCGTGACCAATATTAGGTTTATCTAGTTCTTTATATTACTGATCGAATTATATCGACTAAGTTGCAATATGTCCACTAGTCTAAGTGTCTCGATACCCACTGAAATGCACCGATGGTTTCCGAGGTGGCGGGCTACTCGACAAGGAACCTTGTGACTAGGATACACTTTTATTGGTCACTGAATAGTAACTAATGTTGATATTTATCTAGTCCTTTAGATTACTAATTGAATTCTATGATTGTGGGGGATATATGATCAGTTCCATCAAGATTGTAGGTATGCCTTAACGATATGAGATAAATAACATGAAACCTAGGTCTTGAGCTTTCTGTCGACTAGTTCGAAACCATATTTCGTTTTCCATATTGCTGTACTTAATATGAGAAAGGTAAACTAGATTACGAACGTGTCAACAATCCACTACACTTCAAAAACAGAATAAGTACTATCTTCCTAACCTTTAAAGATCAGTGAGAGGAATGAAACAGGAGTAATTTTTATTAGTCATTAAGCTTTTAACAAAGTGAAATCAACCAAAACATTTTCAATATCCACCTTAATAGCTTTACTCATTAGTTCGTTCATTCACTAAGTGAATACCTTCATCACTGAATGTAACTTTTGATGAAAGATTTAAAGTTGTGAATTTTATTGATATTTGTGTATATCATTTGGTATATCAGTAGATGTTGCACTGGACACATTTATGGATGATTGAATGAACATGTAGATGTAAATACTCCTCAGAATAAATAGTTGCATGGGCTGTCGTCATTAGTGCTGACCATGTTAGTTTTAGTGGACATGACTAATAGAAGGCGATCGTTCAAGCATCATCATTAGATTACAAAACGATGCCATGTCGGAAATAACTCTTTTAGTCAACCAGCATAGACGTCTACTTTACACTTTACTCAGGATCAAATATATCTTCTCCATCAATCACTCCCTTTCTGATTTGTTCTTAATTATATGCGTATGTTCAATCGTTAGAAGCTACTTTGGTTATAGGACAACAGTAACTTGGTCATTGATAAGATACACTTCAAACATTACATTCTAAAATGAACGACAAGAAATGACTGAGAGTTCTGTTATTTATAACAATTACTTATCTTTTAGGTGAAATCTTATTCTATGTTTATTTCGTTACTTATATACTTGGAAAGCAACTAAATCCTTCGTATATCATTAAATTGCATACATGCATGTAATAAACATGGAGTGCATTCTGTAATACAACCTACATTATGTTTACAACAAATCTAATGATAAAACTTACACTCACTGATAAGGTACACAGTAAAAGACAATGATAAGTGAAGAGGAAGATAATATTTAATCTTAAGTAGGATGTAAACAGGATTGCACCATCTATGTTGACTGACTACTGATGAAGTTGCTTTCTACGATGCATTGTCTTGTGATTTGGTGGTAATACACTTTCAGTTAGTAGAATGAATTTGTATATTCCCATTGATTTATTATAGACTGAAGCTGGTCAGTCACTGTTGCTATATGTGCATCCTGTACGAATCGCCTCGATATAGCGATTATTCAGACTGAGTTCGAATCCCACTGTGAACATCAACATTGGGATGCAGGTACATCCAGCCGATGAGTCCCAAATAGGACGAAACGCGCGTCCTGGATTCCACTTGCCAGTCACACTTTCAGTTAGTTGTGACCACTAAAGTAAACATGGTCAGTATAGATAATCAACTATTAATTTCAGGGAATTATTTACCATCATCATCAACATAATAAGAAATCAATAATCAATATTTAGATTGAAATCAATTGTACACTGATTAGAATCTCTAACTGATCAGAAAGCAAACAATACTCTACACATTCTTTGGTGATATCAATTGCATATTGTACTATATATATATCATAATATAGAAATATACACTGTAGAAGTTATTGTACTCCAAGACTTTTATAATCTCAATTGATAACTAGATCAGTCATAAAATATACATATTCAAGTTTACTTCTACTATTACAGTTACTACTACAAATCATTCTGTCAATGTTCATGACTCATTCATCAGTATATATTGGGTACTTCATCATTCTTTCACATTTTAGTTAATCAAAACCAATATGATTTACTTAGTTTACATTGAAGGAGAGTAATTTTTGTACTGAAATAGAGATAAAGTAGATTGAATTGTATGATAGTTGTGGACTGATTGTTCTTGTTGTCGTTTTTTTTCTTTTCTTTCATACAATGAATATACATGGTACATAAGTAGATACACCTTCTTTGTTCATCAGTCAATACTCATATGGAACACAGTATGAATCATCAGGGATAACATTTAAAGTACAAAATATAAGATGATACTGATGTCCGATAGTGATGCTGATGATGATGATGAAGATGGCTAGACATATACATTGAATGTTTATACTGTTATATATGAAAGGTAGTTTGGATACATTTCAAGGTTCTTTATCTATATTACACATATGTTTGAAACAATCAAGCACACATACACACACATATACTCGTTTCAATTAATCCATAATGAAGAGATTGACCTACCATTTGAGATCATTGTCAAATTTGATGTTTTCTATGATGAATTGAGTTTAGCTAGGTGACTAATGGAAATTGACAAATTTTTGATAGCCTTATTGTCCTAGTATGGAGATTATAAAATAACTTTGGCTAAGACCTAGACATTGTGGTAAGTTGTGGTTTGAGTTCCCAACTTCAATCAATCAAAGTTATCATGCTATAAGGACCTGTGATAAAAGGATTTCAACTAACATTAATGGCAATGCATGATAGTCACCGCCTACTATGGGAGAGAACCAACCAACTTCCAACCGAAGAGGAAATCAGGAAACGACGTTGTAAATGAATAGGAAATACATTGCGGAAATCATTTGACTGCATTACGAGACAAGCATTAACTTGGAATCGTGTTGAGAAGCGGTAAAGAGGAGGGCCAAAGAACATACTGCATCGAAAATTGGAAGAAGATATTAGAAGTACCAACAACAACTGGAAACAGCTGGATAGGATTGCTGTGGACAGAGTTGAATGGAGAATACTGGTTAGCAGCCTATGTTGCTTTGTGAGGGGTAACAGGCATAAGTAAGTAAGTACGTAAGTAATGATGGTCACGCAATATGTCAGCTCAGCAGTTTGAAGATTAGGAGTTAAATGTGTAGCATAAAAGTTCTGAACAATCGTATACTAGAGTGAAATTGATGTTCAGTGCTTAGTGATTTCAAACTATTGTCTAAATGAAGTTAATCCAGAATGTGAAACGCTGAAAATCAACATGTTCTCTTGATTAGCATCATGATGATTTGATAATTTTTTCTATTGTAAATCTGTATTTTCGAGTATAGGAAATAACACTACTGAGGTGTTGGGTATAGAATATGTGAAAGTAGTTGAAAGATTTACATGACTTAAGATCAGTGTATACCATGACATGTAACGTTAGTGGGTTCAGTAGTAAGTTAGCAAACAGGGAAAAGTGACCGAACCGAAATACAAAATCAATCCAATAAGTTATTTACTTTCGATATTACCTATATTGGCACACACCGACTACCTGGTTATGGTCAGGCACACTATGGTGACTTATTGTTTGAAACTTTGGATGATGTAACTCAGAATCAGTTACTGAAGCACATATACATTACATCTTTGTCTTTTCGTAGTTCTTGTTGAATAATATTTTCAAGGCCTAGTTATATCAAATATCGCTGTTACCACTAGTATCTTGGCTTTTGTTTAGATATAGTATGGTGTAACAATGATACTGAATTATGAACAAATAAGCATTCACATTGATTGGTCACTAAATGAGTGACCAATATCATAATTATCTAGAGCTTACTGATTAGATAAACCGACATGAAATAGCATGTAGTATGTTTTGATGTCAGATTGTTGTATATATTCGGAAAGAAGACTTCTTTGATGTTGATTTCCTATTATTTGGCACTCACCAACATGGTTTATTAGAAATCTTTGAGGAATTGATGCACTCTGTTGTATTGAAACCTATTCACCCAGTTGCATAGTATGTAACGTTTCCACTAAGCTATTTGAACAAACACTGACAATCAAAAATTCCAACTATCAATAATTCCATGTCAAACAGACATTTTGGCTGACTACTTTCTATTACTTTACATCAGACCAGTATATCCAAATAAGCAAAGTTAAGCATCGTTTGAGTACTCATACAATGACATAAATTTACTTTGCTTGACAATTGGATTCATTGAATTAACTGACATATATAGGTTCGTTTGTATGGCAGTAAGTGAATACCATAATGAAACAGCTGTGGAGAAATAGAAATCTTGATAAATGTCATTTATTAAGTATGAATAGACTACTGTCAACAATATGCTTTCTACTAAAAAGAAAGAATAATAATCTTTATGCTTATGGTGATATGAAAACTTTATTGTTAAAAGACAACAACTATATCAACTACTGTTATACATATGATAGTTAGTAGTAAAAGATATCATCTCAAAAAAAATTATTGATTACATTACTGTAAATTATGTTGAAAAAGGATTCACTACTAGAAAAGAAAATATAATTAATCTAAATCCAATGGAATACTTATGTTTATCTCTTCAAGTTGAATGCTATTCTTCAGTTAGATAGAATCCAATTTTTCAGAATGATACATCAGGATAGTGATCGGTCTTAAGCAGTTGTCCCTTGAACTCTGCTATCGTGTTCTTAGGTCACTATGACTAATACTAGCCAAGTTTCCCTTTCAGATATCTCAAGAAGTAATATCCTTCCATGGTGTGGGCAGCCAGGACGTGATTGTCTTCATACCTCTAACAGCACACAAGATTATGTTGTTCCTGTTCAGGATGATACATATGTGCACTGCAAGCAATAGATATACAGTGGTAATAACGCATATGTGAAACACACAACTAGGCCAACAACAACAGCAACAATATCAGTGACTACTACTAATACTATTACTGACCTATGGAACAACTAGTACTAACCGTTGTATAAGTAAAAGTAATTATATTCATTAAGAAATTAGATGAAGTTTCTCATCGAAATAATTTTTATTTATGTTTATTTTAAAACTTTGGGAAATAATAGTTCTGTTTCTATCCGGTCCCTCAACCCATCCCCCCTCCCTCTCTATAGTTTGCCTTCATGTGCATACCTATGTAGGATCATGTTTGTTAGATTGTGCTGTTTTCATTTAAATAACCGTATTCTAATTAACGTTATTAAAGTAGGCTGATGATTTATTCAGCAGTAGTTAACTTGAATGAGACTGTAGTGTCATACACAAACAATCAATTTCCTATTTTTTTACTTTCATTCTTCAATAGTTTGTTTATTATTTTTCTTCTTCTTCTTTATATCAGTTTAATAAAGATATAGAAAATAAATCTTTATTGAATGATTCAATGGTATCAATGTGTATACACAATGAAATGAATTCAAACAAAACACATGTGTACTTACTACTACTTAATTAAGTGATTTCAACAACTAACTTATTCATTTAAAGATCAAAATATTATGGCGCCATAGATTATTATAAAGATTAAGAATAAGATAAAGAATTGAAATGAAGCAGAAATTATCGTTTCTCTCCCTTACACTCACTTTCTTACTCTTAAGATATACAATGTATACTGACTAATTCAAAGATAACAGTTAGTAAGTAGTATACTGTGGGTGGTTATAAAAAAGTAATTATCTTTACCTACCTACTTACCTACATATATACATATATTGAATATTTAAGTAGTAATTACCTTTCGTATTATTTATGTATCTAATTTAAATGTCGCACATCAATAAAACATTCAACAGTTGATTATTTAAAACAAAATGTTAAGAATGTTAAATGAACTAGTAGAATGTTAGAAGAAAAGAACAAATGAATAGAATGAATGAATGAATGAATAGAATGAAATGAAACTGTAGTTTGTTCGTTATTCATTCATTTGATATGAAATGAACAGCTGATGTGTTACATTTAACTGACTGTATCATTGATAATTGAAAAAAGAAAAAAAAAGAGAAGGGCATAGAACAGGATGATGATTCCAATTTTTATTGACGGTTTTTTTCCCTTCTTTATGTCACCTAAGGAACAAAAAAAGATGATAAAACAAAACTTTAACATTTACCACAATAATTTCTAATGTATTCGCATATTGTTTGTATAGACATTCAATTTATTGTAAACTAAACACGTACAAAACAGATACATTTAATGCTGTTGAATGTATTGTCCTGTTAAGAAATTCTCTTGGAATTCATTTTATAGAATTATTAATCATTATGATTAATGTTTTACTGTATTATCTGGACCTGCTGCCTGCCCCCTCCCCACTCTCTTCACTCCCCACCACCTTACCGCCACTACTATCATTTCACTGTAATGCTAATATAGATCAGATAAGATTATCATCTATTTGATTCATTCCTTTTGTTTATCAGTTACTTATAGATTTATATAGTAGTATACTATGCCTTGACCACCTAGAAGTGTACTTTTCTTTTTTGTTTTGATGCTGTAAAAATGTTAATGTTAACAAATAAGAAGGTATATGAATGTTGAAAATATTTTCGGGAATTTTATTCTTCAATAGTAAGCTGTTGCGAAACAGATAGAAAATAGAGAGAGGGTGAGTGAAACGCAATTGTTTATAAGAAAATTCACTAGTAAGTTATCGCTTAAAATACAGTAGATGTTGGATACCGTTGTGAGGGTTCTCTACGATAACTTACATTTTATATAGTCATTACTTACTTACTTACTTACTTACTTACTTACTTACTTACTTACTTACTTACTTACTTACTTACTTACTTACTTACTTACTTACTTACTTACTTACTTACTTACTTACTTACTTACTTACTCACTCACTCACTCACTCATTTATATTCTACTGTCTACTTTTAGCATAAAGCATATCCATCGCCTATTTTGGTTACATTTATTCTTTTGGTTTACACCTATCGATTGAAGGTCTGTTAATCAATGCAATATCAACAGAATATGTAATTAAGGCTGAGATGATGGAAAATATTTCTAGCTCAGATGAATGGTTTTTGATGATACTGTGATCTTTGAGCTCAGTATTCACTGTCAGATGTGTGGCAGTTACTAACAATGTTAATTGATCAAATCAGTCAGTATGTCATAAGTAGACAGACGTAAGATAAATCAACCGTTAGATTCCATCTAAGTGATCAATCAGTTAAGTTTAAGCTATGGCATCTCCAAGTACTCGGACCAATCTCTCGGTGGAGTTACGAATGCACATACTGAAGAGTTCTGGTATGAACACAGCAGCCAAAGGCTTCATAGTTTCTAATGGTTATTGAAACCTGATTAATTTGGGATTTTTGGTTCCAATTGAACAGTAACCAATTCGAAACACTATATTTATCTTTTTCACTATATATATATATATATATATATATATATATATATATATATATATATATATATATATATATATCGAATAGTTCCGAGTTGTTATATTCATAACAAACAGTTACTTCCGATGCTTAAAATGAAAAGTTTCGTAAAACTTTCATCCTATTAGTACTTGGTATTAGTAATTTCTTGAATTCGCAACTACAATAATCAGATAGTTTGCAAACAATAGACCTATTATGAACATTACAAGAGCGTTTAAAATAATCACTAAGTAAAGAACATCACTTCACTTCTGCTTTGCTAAATCTGTTTTCATCAAAATCTTCTAGGTTGACTTCGACATACCAAAAGAATTTAGAATAGGTTTGTATCTTCCCGTTGATTTCTAATGGACTGAAACTGATCAGCCTCTGTTGCCATTTGTGCATCCTGAGCGGATTGCCTCTATATAGCTGCAGTACATAAGTTATATTTAAGTTGGATTGTGACTGGCAAGTGGAGTCCAGGACGCGCGTTTCGTCCTATTTGGGACTCATCGAATGGATGTACCTGCATCCCAATGTTGATGTTCACACTGGGATTCAAACTCAGTCCACTTCAACATTGGGATGCAGGTACATCCAGCCGATGAGTCCCAAATAGGACGAAACGCGCGTCCTGGATTCCACTTGCCAGTCACAATCTAACTTAAATACCAAAAGAATGTTTGTTAATTCTTTTATTACTATGGTAAAAGTGAGGGCAGCTCACAGATTCATTGCAAATGAAGATTGATGTCAGACATGACTGCTTAGTCTCATCCTTTGTCTTTTTTCACGCGGTTGACTGGATCATGGAAAGCACAATGTCTTAAAGGGAAGCATAGAATACAGAAGACGACATATATACAACTAGACAACTTGGACCTTGCAGATGACCTAGCTCTACTATCCCAAACAAAACAACAAATGAATGTGAAGACGGATAGAGTAGCGGCCTCTGCTGCAGTAGGCTTTAGCATCCATAAAAGGTAAAATGAGGTCATTAGGTACAAAAACGATAAACACTAACTTAATCACACTTAACGGAGAAGCTCTGAAAGGTGTGGATACTTTTATATACTTTGTTGACATAATTGACACATTAGGAGGACCTCGTACAAATGTACAGGCATAGACTGGCATGACAAGAGCTGCATTTCTACAAATGAAAGAAAATCTAGAACTCAAATCAGCTGTCAATCAGCGCTTCAGTCAGAATTTTCAATGCACATATCAAGAGACTTCGATTGTATGAAGCAGAAACTTGTACGGTGAACTACAACTATTTATAAACAACTGTTTTTGCAAGATACTTCGGATCCTTTGGTCAGATATCATCAACAACAACCTTCTGTGGCAGAGAACAAACAAACCTAAGTGCAACCGAGGAAGAAATAAGGAAAAGTTGTTGGAGGTGAATAAAATACACATTGAGAAAATCACCAAACTGTATCACAAGACAAACATTAACATGGAATCCTAAAGGTCAAAGGAAAAGAGAAAGACTCAAGAACACTATGCGTCGTGATTTGGAGACAAACATGAAGAGGATGAACAGCACTTGGGAGGAAGTGGAAAATAAATTTGAAGACAGAGTTGATTAGAGAATACTGGTCGGTGGCCTACGCTCCACATAGGGTAACAGTTATTGATTGAATGAGCGATAAGTGATTTTATTGATGAAATCAGTAGGTTGAATAACCTATTAATCTTATTCCATTGACATTTATTAGTAATGTCTGTTTCAGTCTTATTTCAGCCAGCTAATTTAAGTATACAGTCATACATTCGTGTTAATTGTTATTATATTTTGTAACTTGTATTGGACAGATTGTATCATGCCCTATTTGTCTGATTTCATCTCTAACATATAAATACTCTTCAGTCTTTTATCTTCTTTCATGTTTGATATTCTATGTTCTCTTCCTATCTTTGTAATTTTTTGTTCCAGTTTAATGTAAACATGATTGACTGAGTGATTGATGAAGGAAATGTATAACGTCGTCTATTATAATTTGGATGAATTTGTATCTTCCTGTTGGCTTGTTATGGATTGAAATGAGTCAGTCTCTATTAATATATGCACAGTCAGTCAGTCAGTTAGTCAGTTACAACGTAGAACATGGTACATGCGTACATCAATTTAAGTTGCCATGCCTCAATAAGCAGATATAGATTAGATTGTCGGACCGAATCCCAGAGTAGGGAAGGTAGTAACAGAGTAAGTACTAATGGAAAGGTATAGAGGTCAGAGATTAGATTTGAAATAAAAAGTGATTCATTAAAGAGAAAATTATGAGAAGCTCAAAGATTAGAATTTGGAGAAAGACAAGGAGTGGATGCACCTGCGCCTTTGCCAACGATTTTGAGCCATATCCCCTAAAGTCTCTAACCATTTGTTACGATCATCGCGTGGGCCCCAACCAGGTAGTCTGCATCTATTAACATGGCTCAACCTAATTCTCAATGACTTCATGCATTGGGCCCGTGTTTTCATTTGGCCGCCCCTAGCTTTCTTCCAGCCTACTCCTACAACAGACAACATTGCTAGTAGAGGTAGACGGTGGTCAGGCATACGCAACACATGTCCTAAACACCTCAGCCGGTGAAAATTCACTACTTTATCTATGGACTTACCGTATTTACCTAGTACTCTATTCCTAACCTACATATTGCTTACTCGGTGGTCACAGCAAACACGAGCAATCTTCCAGAGGCATCTATGATCAAATACTAGGAGCCTACGAATATCCTCTCTCCTTAATGGCCATGTTTCACATTCATAAAGTAAAACGGATCTAACTGTTGCGCAGTAAACGCGTTCTTTCGTCAGTAAACGAATGTCTCGCCTACGCCACAAGTGACGCAAGTCGGCGAAAGCCAATCGGGCCTTATGTATACGAGCCGAGATTTCATCAGACACCAGACCGTCAGGACTGATGAGGCTCCCGAGATAAGTAAAACGGTTAACACATTCAATTGCTTCGCTCCCTATTACTAACTCTGGTGCCGAAATAAACTGGTCCTGAAGTAGCATTTTGCACTTGGATGGGGAGAATCGCATCCCAAACATGCTTACGTTCATGTTTAAGGTAGTCAAAAAATTCTGCATTTTATCAGCATCTTCACTCAGTAGAACTATATCATCAGCATATTCTAAATCAGTAAGTTTATCTCCTGGAAAGAGGTCAACCCCAGAGAAATCAGACGATGACAATGTTAACTCTAAAAGTATGTCCATGATGAAATTAAATAAAAATGGGGAAAGCAGACAACCTTGACGGACACCACTAGAAGTGATCAATTCCGACTAAAATCTGCCATAAGCTCTAACACGGCATGTGGTGTACGAGTAGAGAGCTTGTATAAGGTTAATGTACTTGTCCGATACGCTTTTCAGTGATAGACATCGTGAGTGGATTGCCTAGAAATAAAGATAAATAAAAGTATTGTTTAAGTTAGATTGTAACTAGCAAGTGAAATCCAAAAATCAAATCTAGGTTGAAACGCGTGTCCTGGATTCCGCTTACCAGTCACAATCCAACTTAAACAATTATAATGGTTATTTTGAACTGTTTGCGGCTGATGAAGAGCCACGTAATATAAAATGTATTCATACTATTCGGCAAACCTCATTATTGTTACATTTTGTCCTTGTGATAACAATCTCATATCATTCAAAGAAATCTACCTTAATTTTATTCCTTGGAAACTTGTTTTTTTTTCTCGTAACAACTATCATATTTTAGAGTTAGTTGACAGGCATATAGGACTTATGTCAATTTAATACTTGCTATTATTATTTCTCATTCAACTCTCAGTTATAACTTAAGTGTTTTTTGCGTTCTTGTGAATCATTTCAAAAGATACAAATCCTAGTCGACTATATCTTGAAATGTTGTTAAATACCGTTGGATACATCAAGATTAGTAATTATTGCTTTCTGTTTTGTTTTTATCATCTTTCTATTAATAGTATCATTTTCGAAGACAATATCAGTTGAATTGAATTTGAAGTTCATGTACTATTCATTAGTTTTACTAGAATCCTTGAATAAAAAAAAACATCAATTAACTTTGATAGTTAAGTGTTTATCCTGAAACATAAAAGCCATGAATTCAATACCTAATAGAGTCATTATTGATTAATACTGATGATTAGTTTCTTACTGAAACGAAACAGATCTCCAGTATCTACTCTCACTTAGTTATTGATTGATCAATACAAGATTCTTATTAATAGGAACATAGATTAACTACAATTAGTTACTAGGTATCCTGTAGTTTTATTGGATAAATGAAAGTTGATTGATAAACAATTGAAAGTCAGAAAATACTGAATAAGTGTATTGTTCTCATATTGAACTTGTAGACATTGTACATCTACGAATGTGATAGAGATTTAATTAAGAACATTCAAGTATTCTGTTGAGAAGCAAACCTATAAATCAGTGAATTGGTAATACTAAATGTTTATTTTAATTTATACACTGAAAAAAACGAGGACAGATCTACGTCTCCCCTTCGGACGCTACTTAAAAATGATGTAATTCACTTAGTGTTGTAAATTTCACGAAATTTAGATCACTTTCAACTCACTATAATTACTTTATTTCCTTTACATTTACTTATACTACTTATTATTATATAGGTATCTTCGTCCAAAAATGAACGAAAATATTTACAAAACTTAGGCGCCGAGTGTATGTAAGACATATGAATAGAATATATATGTGTTAATAATCTCAGCGGATGAAATTAATGAAAAATTCCAACGTTTCGCTCGGCAAACTGGTCCGAGCTTCTTCAGGGAAATAACCAAAATCAAAAATTATCCTACTTATTATTAAATAGTAGTTTACGTTATATTGCAAAACTTTTCATCATGCTTTATTTTCAGTAGCTACAAGTGAACTATTCATAATGCTTAAGTTATTTCATTATTATAATTGTACTATCTTCAACTTCTAACTGGAGTAAAGTAATTCTTTAATCTCACTGAACTTTGTTTACACCAACTGCTTCCATTTACATTTACTTATATCGTTAGAAATTCTAGATTTCATTGTAGCTTCAGATAAAACTTACTGTCAATGTATGTTTCTATAAATTCTTAATAGAATTGAGATGATTATTTTTCTGTGGATATTAATAATTTAGTTGATTGAATATGTCACAGATTGATATTGGCAGAGTACCATTAAAAACCATCTCAATTCTGTTACAGTAATTAGCTCACTAGTGACAAAGTTTAGGATGTTCCTAAAGCTTTAGTGAGAATTCGTGATTAGTGAAGTTCAAATTTGTCGGGAATGAGACAGTTATCATTAATGACAATAGATAGATGTTGCGCTATATATATAACAAATTCTACCATTGGATGCTGACCCAGTGGTGCAGAGAGTTAGGCGCTCGCCGTCAACCAAAACCCCGGTAAGGAATCTAGGGTGTCCACTTCTGAGGAGTTCCATACTTGAATGAAACAGCTGTTCAGTGCTCCCTGGTTTTCAGTGGTACCCCGCCAACATCAATCTGTGACATATTCGATCAACTAAATTCTTAATACATGAGCACGTCAGAGACACTTATACACCTCGCAGTTTGAAGCTTGTAATCATATACTATT
Organism: Schistosoma japonicum; assembly: GCA_025215515.1. NCBI lineage: Eukaryota > Metazoa > Platyhelminthes > Trematoda > Strigeidida > Schistosomatidae > Schistosoma > Schistosoma japonicum. The sequence continues at coordinate 9,964,790 of CM046066.1, read as the reverse complement.
CTATCATAAATAAGTAGTATCTAACAATAAAACTCTCGTTTTGATATTGAAAGTAAACGTATCAAGATTGTGTGGTTTAAATCAATTAAACCGATTCAACATTATCTTTCAAGGAAAAATTTTAATAATATCAAATATAAAGTGAATAAATATTAACAAATTGGTTGGTGTACAGTATGGGAACAAATAAACGCAGTAGTTGAAATGTTCGCGCTCAGTTTACGAATGATCTAATCATTGTTTTGATCCATTAATCACTTTGAACCAATGAGAAGAGTAGATAATTTATCACCGAAGGGGGAGGGATACAAAAAGTTTGCATGGTAAATAAGTGAATTGTAGTTTTGTAGTGCGGTTTTCTATGTTAAGCCAAAGATACGATGACAAATAAATGTATCTTTGTGGATGTAAAGCTGTTTGGTCATTTCCAATAAATTCACAGTGAGAACTCATTACAATAGTTATCCTCACCCTTCCTCCTCAAAATATTCTTAATAAAAGACAAAGATTTATTCACAGAGGGAGCCATACCACAGTGGTTCGAACCAGGAACCAGCGTATATGTGTGTGGTTCTCATTATAAATCTCATCCTGCTTAAGATTTCTCTGGATGGAAGGTAAAGTATTATAAACCTTGCTTCATTAACGACCCGAAAATTTATTCTGAAACAACAATTCAACTAATGGTAGACACTGTTTACTGTACCGATAGGGCTATAATCTAAATATAACTTCAAATCTTAACTATGCAATATATTCATAAACCTAATTACTAATTCTGAAATTACCCTATGAGATGCTCAGTTTTACCCTTCGTTTATTCCCTACGTTTCATTACATTCTGCTAAAACTTACAGCACTGGTGAATCTAAATTCAGAAATACGACTGGGATTCTGTTCAATACCCTGTTTTTAACTAGAATTTCTAAATCCTCATGCTAATATGAATCCATTGGATAAATTTTGTTTTTAGCTTGAAATGCCGATTGTATTTCTTAAGTTCAGCAGTTCTGAAAGACTGGGTAAAACGTAATGTCAGGTCTTTCAAAATTCAGCTTATTCTCATTTATTTTCCCCAGTGTGTTGCATGATGTTTTCTTCAACAATATGTGATTTGGCACCAAAGATTTTGGCTCGATGGGTTGATTTCAGTTCCAGTGTGGTTAGGGTATAAAGTTGGGTTCCTTGTGTTAGCCATGATAATAAGAGTCTTTGATTGATTCAACATCTTTCTGATATGTTGACCGATAGAGCTACAGCTACGTCTTAGAGTAGAGAATCTTAGTCATTAACTGTTCTTACTGTGAAATCTATTTCTTACCATAAAACCTGTTATATTTCTAACACTACAATGCCTTATCTTTATGATATACTATCTATGGTATGCAATTTTAGTTCAAACTGTCAACAGCTTTGACACCAATAACATATCTCTCATTGATTGTTATGTTACGCAGTCTATAAATCTCCTGTTTTACTTACTTTTGCACATTATTTAAACAATATTTTAAAGTTAGAATGTAATGGACTTAAACTGGTCAACCTCTGTTGCCATATGTGCATCCTGAGCGGATTGCCTCTATATAGCGATAGTGCAACAGTAATGTTTAAGTTGAATTATGACTAGCAAGTAGCAACAGAGGCTGACCAGTTTCAAATCATTGCAAATCAACGGGAAGGTACATGCTTATTCTAATTACATATATACCCTTCGCACAAATGTAACTGTCTGGACACAGTAGCCTAGTGATAAACGCAATGCAGTTTGGCATGAATCAGACTGAATTTGAGTCTCAGTATGAACATAAATATTTGAATGCACGAAAATTCGGTTGTTCAGTCCCAAAACAGGATGAAATGCGCGTCTTAGATTCAACTTGCCATTCACAATCCAACTTAAATATTTTAAACTTAATAAATTATACTACTCTAAATTAAATCAGTAGTTAAATGAATCAATTAAAAAACATCCATTGAACAATGATGTAATACATTTTTGTGCGTAAATAAAATTTCTTATATCACATAATTCTCATTGAATTCATACTGTTTATACAATCATATATACATATATACACATTAATCTTTTTGATCTGAATAACATTTCTCTTGTATCATTTCAAGTTGATTGTATACAACATTCAAGAAGATATTGGAACAATAGATTGAATTATACTAGATGTTTTCTGTTCATTTAATGTACTTAGAATCTGATCGGAATCAGTTGGATTCGATGATATATCTACTGAATAATAAGGATTAACATAATCTTCTAAAATTGGTAACTTTTTATTGATTATTAATGAAGTTGTTGGAATATACAATTGACATTGATTATTCTTCATTGAATGATGTAATACATCATTTCTATAATGAATTAATCTATTCAATTGATGAAATGAATCAATGAATTTATAATGATTAGTAGTAAATTGATGATTATCATTAGGCATAGATTGTAAATTATTAATGAATTGTGTACTATGACTATAAGTTAAATGTATAGGTAGATTAAGAGTATCATTTGTTTCATTCATATGATTACATAATTCCATTTGAGAATTTGATTGATCATGAAGTAAATTCATATGAAATTGATTGTTATTAGAGCATTGATAATTTGCTCTTTCATAACTATTATCTAAGTTAGAAAATAGAATAAATAGTAATATAAAAGTAATATAGTGATACAGTAATATAGTATAATATAGTATTGTATTATATAGTATAATATAGTATAGTAGTATAGTATAGTATAGTATAGTATAATATAGTATAGTAATATAAAGTATGATAGATTGATTTAGTTTAGACATTGTTAACAATATTACAATAGAATACACTCGGATAGATTTAACTTTGTATCATTGATTAATATGAATTATGTAATCATTAAAAACCGGAAAAGATTGAAAATGTGTGTTGTCCTAGCATGAAACTCCTTATTAGTGTACATTTATGACACTACTGTAGATCATACTCTGAAGTTGTTAAGTGTCAAAGAATGCCCCGACCGTAGCTGCTACCCGACTGTAGCTGCTACCTTGACGTGGTGGTCGGGCTTGCCTATCGTGATGACCCAACCGAGCTATACTGGCTGGAACATATGTTCCTGTAGGTTCTACCATGCCAGACTGATTGATTGGAGAAAGATGAGACCAAAAGCAGCTACTCAAGGTCTGAGGGTGAAGTCGTACTGCTGACTGCAGAGGGGTGTGAGAGCAGTAAGGTGTTTCCCTCGGACAACCAGCATCTGCAGCGATGCTGCCTTCTCACAAGGAAGGAAGAGTTAGAAAAGGTCGACCCTGAAAATGTCACACCTCACCCTACCTCACTTTTCGAATAATATCTTCTCTCCCTAATCTTCTGCATTACTGCTAATACTTCTACTATCGCTATCACTCTTGGATTTGAACTGACAGTTGCGTCTCTGTGCTGATGTAGTATGGTAACCTGAACTGATGTACGTACGTACGACGTTCTGCGTTGTATCTGTCTGTCAAGAAATGTGTTTAACCATCAGTTCAATAAGTTTGTATCTGTTGAGTTACTTTTCTAACTTTATTCAATTAATCATATAATTTTGGTATTATTTATTACAATTAATGATGTTAATCTTAGTCTCAACTTAGTTAAACTTTGATTTGTTTGATAAAATGTAGATTGATTGGAAATATTGATAAACAACAAATTCAATATTTTTCACAACCACCTTAACAATCTTTTAATTTGTATTGTGACTGGCAAGTGGAATCCAGAACGTGAGTTTCGTCTTATTTGGGACTAATCGGCTGGATGTTCCTGCATCCCACTGTTGATGTTCATAGTGGGCTTCGAACTCAGTTCGTTTCGTGTCATACGCCAACGCGTACACCCCTAGACTACTTAGTCCAAACGGCCGTGTTTGTGCAATGGGCGAATTGGTAGTAGGATGAATTTGTATATTCCCATTGTTTTTGTTATAGACTAAAACTGGTCAGTCACTGTTGCTATATGTGCATCCTTAACAATCACTTAATGGTGTCTATCATCTTTATTAGTTAACCAAAGTATTATTACTATCATCATTATATAAAGTAATATGTTGAATTTTATTGTCAGAAGAATAGGATATAACCTTATTGTTGAGTGTTATCTGTCTACTACTAACGAACCTACGTTATGGATGTGGACACGTTGAGTACTGTACATCTTGTTTTTTTATTCCTAACCATCCCTCGCCTTTTAGTCTGTTTAGTTAGCGTTTTTTTGAGCAATCTTGTGTTTTACGGGATGGGAATGCTAGCCCAAAGCTAAACCCTCCTCCTTTACCCGAACCTTGGACTGGCAATAGTTCTAGAAGAGCTACAGGCCGGAAACCATCAGCAGCAGCTTACTATGAGAGAGAACAAACCAACTTCCAGCCTAACAGGAAACCAGGAAACAATGTTGGAAATGGATAGGACATACATTGCGAAAATCATCAGACAGCATCACGAGAAAGCATTAACTTGGAATCCTGTTGAGAAACGGAAAAGTGGAAAGTCAAAGAACACACTGCGTCGAGAATCGGAAGCAGATATTAGAAGTTTGAACGGCAATAGGAAACAGTTGGATAGGATTGCTGAGGACAGAGTTGAATAAAGAATACTGGTTAGCGGCCTATGTTGCTCTGTGAGGGGTAACGGGCGTAAGTAAGTAATGATGGTCAGGCAATATGTCAGCTCAGCAGTCTGAAGATTAGGGGCTAAGTGTGTAGCATAAAAGTTGTGGATTCTATGTCTGATGGGTTTGCGAATGTACAGTGCTGAACGATCGTATACAGGAGTGAAACTGATGTTCAGGGCTTAATGATTTCCAACTATTGTCTAAATGAAGTTAATCCAAAATGTGAAACGCTAAAAATCAACATATTCTATTGATTAGCATCATGATGGCTTGATAATTTTTTCTGTTATAAATCTGTATTTTCGAGTATAGAAAATAACACTACTGAGGTGTTGGGTATAGAATATGTGAAAGTAGTTGAAAGATTTACATGACTTAAGATCAGTGTATACCATGACATGTAACGTTAGTGGGTTCAGTAGTAAGTTAGCAGACAGGGAAAAGTGACTGAACCAGAATACGGTATCAATCCATTTAATTATTTACTTTCAATATTACCTATATTGGCAAACACAGACTACCTGGTTATAGTCAGGCACACTATGGTGACTTATTGTTTGAAATGTTGGATGATATAACTCAGAATCAGTTACTAAAGCACATATACATTACATCTTTGTCTTTTCGTAGTTCTTGTTGAATAATATTTTCAAGGCCTGTTTATCTCAACTATCGCTGTTACCACTTGTATCTTGGCTTTTGTTTTGATATAGTATGGTGTAACAATAATACTGAATTACAAACAAATGAGCATCCATATTGGTTGGTCACTAAGTGAGTGACTAATATCATATTTATCTAGAGCTTACTGATAAGATAAGCCGACATGAAATAGCATGTAGTGTGTTTTGATGTTGATCTCCTGTTATTGGGCACTCACCAACATGGTTTACTAGAAATCTTTGTGGAATTGATGAACTCTGTTGTATTGAAACCTATTCACTTAGTTGCATAGGATTGCTGAGGACAGAATCAAATGGAGAATACTGGTGAGCGGACTGTGTTGTTCTGTGATGGGTAACGGGCGTAAGTAAGTAAGCATCCTCCCTTCCTAGCTTACAATCTAATGTGGTGCTTTATTTTCATCAAATGTTGATGAAGTATCTTATACTGAGCGCTCAGGCATAAAGCTTCTTCTTAATCTTCAAAATTCTATACTAGATTACCGAACAAAACAAAGAAATGTTACAAGGCCTAGAAGTAGATGAATTTTATGTATACAAAAACGATGGCACTTATAAGCTTATACTTAATTTTATGATCCTAGACTTAGTAAAAAGAAATCAACACTATCATAAATTAAGATCATGAAAGGTGTAACTTGTCATTTACAAGAATTCACTTTGACCTTTTTAAAGATCACTGACTCATTGGTACACCTTCATCACTTTCATAGGGATTTTCATGAAAGACGATCTTATAATTAACTGTCAACATCTTTGAAACATTTTCATTTTAGTTATGGATAGATAATCTACTTATATTTGTCAAGTATCTGTGTTGAATATTTCTTTGGATTGGGGGGGGGGAGGGAGATCGACAGTAACAATGTAAAATCCTATCAAATTTTAACAATTTGAAAATTCATCATGATTCATGAATTGCCAAGACTCAATTCATAAGAAGCCCTATAGATATACACTGTTGACTAGTCACACTCCATGAGCAAACAAGTTATCTAAGTGTATCTTCATTTTAAATAGTTATATAACGAAAATCAGTCTGTAGAATTTTATTTCGAAGTGAACAATCTACATAACAAGAACAACAACTACTACTGCTATACTAGTACTACCACTAATGATGATAATATAAAGTACATTTTGTAAAGTTAACTCCCGTCACCAGTGCTATAACTCGTACTTGATAGCCTGGCTAACCACGGACAACTTTAGTACTCAAATGTCTTGAACCATCCTAGTTACAATTCAGAAGACAAAAGATAAGTAGGCAGGAACGTTTATTCTAGTAGGAGAGAGAGAGAGAGTTGTGTGGAAAATATTTGTATATTTATAGGTTTTCTAAAACAATAAAATTGTCATTATAATGTATTCACATCCGGACTAAGAAGTTTCAGCCATTACTTTATAAGTACAGGCCACATGGAGATTATGGTAAGTTCCGTCGATGAGTGATTTATATTGAATATCTACAAGCTCTTTCAAGAGTTCTGGAGGTTTCGTTGAGGTTTCTGGGAGCCGTCTCAACAATAACCATATACCTTATCCTTAAGAATTAATGTCAGAAGTTCTAGTGAGATAGGTTGATTAGTGGATATCAACTATTTCATATGTGAAAAAGTTATCCACTAATAAAATAAGATAGAGTTTGACAAAGAGAGAGAATTTATTAATATTAAGTACTAAATGTCAAATCATTTATCTAAATGTTTCGAACTTCCTCCCTAATAGAATTATTGTTTTTAATAGGTGCAGACTTCCTGGTTGGGGTCCACCTGATGATCGTAACCAATGGTTAGAGACTTCAGGTGATATGGCTCAAAATCGTCGGCATTGGCGCAGTTGCATGCATTTCTTGTCTACCTCCAAATCCTAAGCTTCTGAATTTATCAAATTTTCTTTTTACAAGATTGTATTTTTCCAAATTTCATCTTCGATCTCCAATCCCCACCATTAGTACTAACTCCTGTTTCTACCTTTGCTATTCTGAGATTTGATCAGACAATTTAATCTCTATCTACTAATTGAGGCATGACAACTTGAACTGAAATACGCACGTACCAAGTTCTACGTTATTCCTGACTGACTGACTGACTCACTGATCCTAACAGTGTGAACTTTTTAAGAGTTTCATACAAAGATTAAACAATTCTCACTTGATTTTCACTAGTTCTCAAACTAAATACCCATCGACTATATGTAACTTCAAATTTAACTAACTCTACAATCATTTAATCATAAGTAACAACTACACACAAAAAAAGTAATTATCAATAGTACTTACTTATTCTATTGAAAGTAGTAGTATATTTCATATCAGGATGTATTGTACTATCAGTATAAACTACATTTCTATTCTCATTTCTATTCATTGGTAATAAACTAATACAATCATAATGTAATGTTTGTTGACATGAATTGAATTGTTGACTAGAATTTATTATTTCACTTTTATATTCTATAAATGGTTGTAATGAATTCATATCATGTGATAATGATGAATTGATTACGTAATTAACTTTTGTTTTATCTGGTTTACATTGTAACCAATTCATTGATAATGAATGAAATAATTTCATTGATACTAATGAATTCATAGGTAATAATTTCATGAATATTGGACACCATCTATTAGCGAATACATAAAGTACACATGTAGCTGAAGTTAAAAAGAATAGAATAGCTAATATTAAACTAAGTAATAAGCCAATTTCTGATGTGGTTATCGGTAATCTATTAATGAATGGATTGAATTCATGTTGAGGGATTGATTGTGAACTGGTTAGATTATCTAAAAATCAAAAAAAAACAGGGAAAAAAGAAGATAATTGAAGAGAAACAAAGAATCGTAGCGCCACAATGTATACCTCTAGTAACATTAGTACTGCAAACTGTAAACTTTGTTGTCATTGGTTTTGTCTTTAATCAATATCTTCATATAGCGGGAATTACGTAACAGTGACTCTTTATATCAAAAAGATGTATCATTCAGATCATGCCTGTAAACTGGTATGCTCTCATGTACAAGGTGCTACTTGAGGATAAACGTATTATAATTATTATTTCAAAGTTCGATAACGAAGAGAACACATTCTCAATTAGGCATTAAGAAAGGATGAAGGAAGTAAAGCGATAATTTCTTCTAAAATTAGTTTCCTTCATTAAAACTATTCACTAATGCACCAATATGTAACTAAAAGTAGTTACATAACATCTATTTCATCATATTTGATAGATAGTGAACATACAGTAAATAGAACTAAAGCATTCATAGTGGTATACTGCATACTGTCAAAGTTCCCTAACGGAATTCGAGTTAATAACTCAAGTCTATGTCCTAATGAAATGTATAACACTCCTATCCATTCTACGGCTTTATAAGACTTAGTAAACAAGGTACAATACTTTTTACACCGATTTCTGTTTCTTTGTTCTTACTCTAACCGTTTCATACTTCTTCATCATTCTCCATTTAATTGATCAGATTATTTGATTTACATCCAACTTATAATTACTCCTATTTATCTGATGTTGTAATCTATACATTCATGCTGTTGTTGTCAATCTTCTTGTCATTCCTACGACCTATTGACATCTTTCATCTATTATGATTAGTTATGTAATCTACCTATTTCATTTTAATCATTGACTTATAAATTGCCTTCATTGGTTTAATAAGTTTCATATTTGCGTATAAATATTACTGTATATTAGAGTAAAACCTGATGATGACCTAATCGACAAAACATTGTTGTTTGATTATATGTGTTGTTTTTCCGTAAGGATCAATCGTGCACAGACCAAATCACAACACTACAGATCATAGTTGAACAATTAATTGAATGGAACTCGTCACTGTACATCAACTTCATTGACTATGAGAAGGCGTTTAACAGTGTAGACAGGAGAACATTATGAAAACTTCTTCGATACACTTTATCAACACTTGATTGTTTGTCTTGAATTCTTGAATGATACAAAATTTCCGTTGAAATTACTTAACTAATCAATAAAGTAATAATCAATGATTTATACATAAATCATATGTAAATTTCTTACCTAGACAAATATCATAACAAGATAAATGTTCAACATTATCACCATGACATTTTCTACCACCACCATGTGGTTCTGGAGCATTACATAATCTTGTACGTTGACCAAATAACTGACGACATTCTGTAGAACAATTTAATTTATTGTTAGATATAAGCATTTTACTCTGATTTAAAGATAATTGTGATAATGTAGTATAAGTTTGTTGTAATATTATACAATCCTGTGGACAGTTCGTCCATGAAGACCAAGCAGACCAATGTCCATCAACTAAGGGGTAAAAAAAATATGCAAAGTGTTAAAGAATGGGAATTTATTGTTATGAATCAGTTTGAAGTGAAGAAATATTGAAAGCCAAGAAGTACTTGTTAGCTGTTACCTTCAAGTATGGAACTCTTTAACAGTGCACATCCATGAACCCACTAGGAATTTGATCATAAAGTATTATCTTACAATATTCTTTATGTCTGTTTGCATATATACGGAGATCTCTTCAATGTACTAACTACATAAGAACGATGATAAAGAATAAGCATATCATTTAGCTATTCTACTAGTCACATTGGCAATGATTGAATGATAACACAAATGTCAACTGTATACTACTAAACGTGGGATGAATGTTAAAGTGTTACATAATTTATGCATTTCTAGAGAATATTAAGAAGTTAGCAGTGCTTTTTATTCGTAAAGAGACTATAATACAAGTATTTAACCGACCATTAATAGTAATTGGTCTCAATGTAGTTTGTTTGAAATGAAGTGCAATCTCAGCAATTAACCCTAACTCCTAGTCGTAATTCTATTCTTAACTAGGACTTTAATGTCACTGCTAACATTAAACACTATCTATAAATCATGAATTGATTGTAATTAGACAATTATTGGCAACCATGAAGTACTAGATACCTTTAGATTAGTTGATCACTTTATAGGGACTAGTTTGATACTCAGCTGATCTTTTATAGTGCTGATCGAATTATGTCAATCGAATTGTAATGACTTGATATTACTGGCATTATGTAGAGATCGAAGGTGGTCTTGTTGGCGTGTGTCGAATAGCACGAAACCTAGGTAATAGGTTATCTATCAACCACCTCTAAATCACCATCCAGCAGTAGATACCTATCTCGTCAAAATATTGGGTCTATTACACACTGAATATACTAGATCTCTACTAGGCTTTTAAGCCATGAATTGAGCACATAACTTTTAACCACTGACTTGACATTTGATGAACTATGCTTTTGACTGTAGTCTATTCATGATACTACATGAACATGATTTGATTTTTATTGGTAGATAACTCCTGTCATCCGATACTGTTAAAGTCTATTAAATGCTTCAGGAATTACATTTTTGTCACGAGCATGTGGTGATTTGTGAAACATGTTAAATTTCGTAATCTACTTATATTCTGTAGATAGGGAATCATTTATGTAGATGTAATCGATGGCTTATTTAGAGTGCATTCATACCAGCAGTAATATTACTTGACATCATCATTTGCCCACTACGTAAAGTGAGCAGATTGTGAAGACAAACAAGAAGCTTTAATGCTAGCTTAGAATACAATATGTACAGGCAAAATACGTCAAGATTAATACCTTATTGTACCTATGATGTTCAACGTATCTATAGACCAATAGACTGTGAACATAAGTAGGCTACTTGCATCAGTAGAATGCGAAATTGTAGTTTCTTTTCACATTACTGTAAAACTGGATGTATTAAATGTCCGATAAGCTGACCGATCACTTTTCAACCCATTTCATGATTATTCTTGTTACATTATTCAACTGTATCATCTAATTGTCAATAATCTCTTAAGTATGTATTGAATTCATTCTTTTCCTGGCTTGAATGAAATTATTTTATGAATTTTCGATATCATGATTTAGTTTGAGTTAAACAATCACTAAAAGTTGTGAAGTGGCACTAGATAGTAGATTCGTCATAGTATAAGCTCCTCATTAGTGATCATTGAGGATGCCACCAGCGAATTGAACCCGAGACTTATAGTTTTGCTCAAATGCTTAGCTATTAGACCAATGAGCAATCATCCAATCCTTGATTTTTCTAATTTCAGTCAATTAGTGGTTAGTATTGGTGGACAACTGTCTCACACCAAACATGAATGAATTCCACTAATTATGATTGCTTCGTTGTCAGCAATTTTGACTCCTAGATCTTGTTCCTGCTATTGTATGCAGCTACTATGACTGCTATTTTCATTTTGTTTAGTCTAACCTCAGGGTCCAGGAATGTAAACATAGTGATGTCGATATACATGACTCTCTCTGCTTGAATTGATTAATTTATTTGATTGCTTATAAACAAATATAATTTTTTGGTTATCAGTAACAGCTTTCCATTTCGAAAAGGGTTAATTTATTTGCATCTCACAGCATAGATAGATACTGGTTAGACAATCATTGAAAACCAAAAAGTACTGGATAGATGTTGTATTGTTATCTGGGAATTTTCATTAATTCTGACATATGACCTCAACCAGTGATCATTTCCAGGATACTTAAGATTTTGATTAAACCTATAGCCATTAGTCCAGTTAGCTGGTTACCAAAAGTTGATATTTATGACCTTAGTAAACTCTCTTTGTATTGAGTAACATCATATATTGTCATTAGTAGGCAACTACATCATGTCAAAGGGTTGAACTCCACTAATCACTTCTATCTAATGTATTATAAATCTGACTGTACAAGACCTTTAAAACATATTCTTGATTGTACATTGTAAGGCCAGTACAATATTTAGGTATTTTGCAGATTTTATACTTATATTTAAAGAGTACCATTAGTACCCATTAAATACGTATACATTGTTACGTATTCCCGACATCATTATACAGGAAAACCGATGACTTATGGTTATGGTTGCATTCAATATCGACTACACTCAAACAGGTTTCGTTCGAATTTCGATCGCAACAGTCTGTTCATATATGTATGACATCTGTTGAGACAGCTACCAGAAACCTCAACAAAGCCTCCAGAACCCTTGTAAGAGCCGGAGACATTCCATGCAATCTATGATCGACAGAAGCTTCCAGAATCTCGACGTGGCGCTTTCTGATTAGGTAATAGTTGAAACTTCTTATTTCGGATTGGATGAATTATAGTACTGACTTTGTTGTTTCAGAAAACTATAAAAATACGATTATTTGGTAGAGAACTCACTCTCTATCTTACTGGAATAAAGTTTCCTGTCTACCTGTCATCTGTCTTCTGAATTTACAACTAGGAGGGTTGAAGTCGTTCGAGTGCTAAAGTTGTCTACGGCTTGTCAAGGTATCAGGCACGGGATATCAGGATTAACAACTATCTCCACAACCCCCCAATTGTAACTAAATATCAGCTTACTAGTGACTAGCTCCTTGAGGTAATTCCTGGAGTTTTAGTGTGAAGATGTGACCGGTGGAGTTCAAACGTGTCGGGTGTGAGGTAGTTACTCACCGATGACAATAGATGAGGTCGTGCAAACCTATCAGGAATTGACTGAATTAGAAATATCAACCATTAGGAGCCAGCTCAGTGGTCCAATGGTAAAGCGCTTGTCGCGCAGGCAGAGGGTCCTGGGTTCAATCCCCAACAGGGTCGTGGATGCGCACGGCTGAAGAGCCCCACATTAGGACGAAACAGCTGTCCAGTGCTTCCAGGTGATCAATGGTTGTCTGATTCAGAACAATTCGTGATATCAGGATTAACAACTATCTACACAACCCCCAATATCGAAGTTGATAAATAATTAAATGGACTACATACATAAACGAATAACGATTATCTGAATGCGTATTTTGTTATTGTTCACTTTTATTTGCACGAGAAATAATTTCAGAAAAACAAAAACGTCTATCAAAGACACCCAAATTTACCATTGAATGGGAATATCATCAAAAACCTTCAATTCTGATATTAACTACATAATCATAAGTGAATAGATACATTAGAGAATTCCTGAAATCCTACCTGAAAGTTGTAACTAGGAATGGAGAACTTTAACAGTAATGAGAGTGAAATACAGATGTCAGCAACGACAACAGATAATTATCGTATAACATCACGAATTAATTGAAGTGGGAAATATGAACCAACAAATGTCAAATTTGTATTCTAACAAATGTAGAGTGTTGGCGTTCTGCTATGGAAAGTCCATAGATACACACTAGTGGAGGGACTCAGACTTGTATGAAAAGCCATTGAGTGAAATAAATTATACGAATCACAGAATGAGTTCTATGGTTAGCATTCCAAGGTCATGGTATATTTAATCAACCAATCAATGCCTGCTATCCAATGTAGAGCATAGGCCGACTACCAGCATTCCCAACTAACTCTATCCTAGGATTTCCTTTCCAGCTCTTCCTTAGTGTTGTTCATTTTCTTCATGTCTGTCTCAGTACATTCAATCAATCAATGCCTGTTACCTCATGTAGAGCGTAGATTGCCGGCCAGTATTCTCCAACTAACTCTGTCCTGAGTTTTCTTTTTCACCTCTTCCCAAGTGCTATTTGCTCTCATCATGTCTGTCACCAATTCCCACAGCAATATGTTCTTAGGTCTTCCTTTTTTCCTTTGGCCCTCAGAATTCCATGTCAATACTTGTCTTGTGACACAGTTTGGTGATTTCCTCAATCTGTCCTATCCACCTCCGGCGTATTTTCCTAATTTCTTCCTCAGTCGGATTTTGGTAAATTTGTTCTTTATAACAGAAGGTTGTTGTTGATGATATCTGATCAACCGATCCAAATTATATTACGCAGATAATTATTTATAAATACATGTATCTTTTGAATAATGCATTTCGTAGTTCTTCGTGCAAGTTCCAGCTCCATACAACAGAACTGTTTTCACATTCGTATTGAAAATGCTAACTTTAATGTTGGTTGACAGTTGGTTCAAGTCTCAGATGTTTTTCGGTTGTAGAAATGCTGCCGTTGTCTTGACGTTCTGATCCGAACCTTCACATTCTCATCAGACCCTTTTTGTTTATCGATAATGCTGCTCAAGTATGTAAAGGATTCTACATGTTCCAGAATTTCTGCATCAAGTGTGATTGGGTTAGTGTTAGTTGTTTTGTATAGGAGGATCTTGCGTTTTCCTTTTTGTATGCTGAGGCCTACTGCTGACGTGTCTCAGTACATTACTTATATTAATATATTGACCAACTATTATTTGCCTATTAATCTCGACGGAACCATACATCACTGAATATATCCAGTTTTAGTAATATGCTTAAGAGTTAGTCCATATAAATAACATTAGAGTTAAAAGACTATCTTCATCAATAATATTAGACTCATGATAGAATACATTTTTTTTTAGTTTTTATAACTGATTAATCATGCTGTTGTTTGCTTGATTAAGAAATTTAAGAAACTTTAATGTAAACTTAGAAAATCTTAGGTACATTCTAATTTTAGAAGTGTTGTTATATGATTTGTTATTCAGAAACTATACCTCACATCACCGACCATGGAGTCGAGAATCATGTCCAAAGAACATCAGAAAGCTTTGCAGAATTTACAAAAGAATGACCAATTAATGATATTACGTCCAGATAAAGGCGCTGGTGTTGTCCTGATGAACACACCTGACTACATTGCCAAGATGAAGACTATCTTAAGTGACCAGGCAAGATTCAAAGCTGATAAGTTAAACAAAGACTTGATGGATTCCACAGAGAAACGAATTACCAATCTACTGAGAGAACTTCTAAAGAAGAAACTGATTGATAACAAGACGTATAATAATTTGAAACCCAAAGGATCTCGATTGCCGTACATGTATGGTCTACCGAAAGTGCATAAACAAAACACCCCACTTATACCTATAATATCAATGATAAATTCCCCTCACCATAAAGTAGCTCGATGGTTAGCAGAGAAGCTGGAGCCTATCCGTCAACGTCTGTCTATGTTTTCCCTGAAAGACTCCTTTCACTTCGTTGAAATATTGGATAAAATTGACATTTCCGACAAGTCCTTGGTTTCCTTCGATGTAACATCCTTATTTACCAATATACCACTCCTTGAAACCATTGACATCATATGCCAACATTCTGACCTACTTCCTCTACCAGTGGTTGAATTGAAACGACTATTGCTTTTGTGTACAAAGGATATCCAGTTCCGGTTTGATAATAAGATATATCGCAAAATTGATGGTGTTGCAATGGGTAGTCCATTAGGTCCTATCCTAGCAGACATTTTTATGGCCAATCTTGAAAACACAAAACTAAAAATGGTGATTGAGGAAATGACGCATTATTCAAGGTACGTGGATGATACTTTCATTGTATGCAATAATAAACAACATGCTAACTACTTATTGAAAATTTTCAATCAAGCACATAAAGATATTCAATTTACCATGGAGTTAGAAAAAGACAATAAATTTCATTTCCTGGATATTGCCATGCAACGTCGAGGAGATGGTTCAGTGCAACGGTCGATCTACAGAAAATCGACGTGGAATGGATTGTTCTTGAATTTTAATAGCTTCTGTCCAATCCACCACAAAATAGCATTAGTGAAAACATTGTTTATCAGAGCCAAGAATATTTGCACTTCAGATATGATAGATACAGAACTCACTAACACTAAACAGTATCTAAAGAAGAATGGCTACCCCGAAAAATTCATTGACAAATACAGCGAACAAAAGCCTGATAAACTAAATGAAACTACAGTCGAAAAGAAGTCTATTTTCATCCAACTCGATTTTAAAGGTGATGATATTGCTGGAACAATCAGAAGAAGACTTAGCTCAGCGTTGAAGAGAACTTATTATGCTGCCAAACTGCTTATATCATACATAACAACATGTTCACTGAAACAATCAAAAATCGACAGGTATCCTTCTCATGTTACCGCCAACTGTCTGTATAAATTTACGTGTACCTGCAGTAGCAGTTACATTGGCCGAACAGAAAGAAGGGCCTACCTACGATTTAATGAACGTGTTCCAAAAAATCTACGACTCACAGGAACAAAGACATTTAGCAGCGCGATCGCTAAGCATCTAATTGACACAGGACACCAAATTGATATTAATCAATCATTTAA
This sequence comes from Schistosoma japonicum, assembly GCA_025215515.1. Taxonomy (NCBI): domain Eukaryota; kingdom Metazoa; phylum Platyhelminthes; class Trematoda; order Strigeidida; family Schistosomatidae; genus Schistosoma; species Schistosoma japonicum. Next base: position 9,948,320 of record CM046066.1, on the reverse strand, counting down.
AGTGTTCAATAGACAAAAAACTTCAAATCTTCTAAAATATGCCGAAGCGATTGCCATTAAACGATTGAAACCAAACTTATGTGTTCAAAAAGAAACGGTTATAAGCCTTTCTTTACCCTGGTAACCTAACTTTTGCGTTATTGTTTTCATTGTTATTATTCTCTCGCTAAGTTTCTTTTAATACGTTTTCTCTTCTGATCAGATTTAACAATTCCTTCTCTCCGTTACATCATCGTTTTTCAGATGGTTAGGTTCAACTTTCATGTTTAATTAGGTCATTTAAAGTTTAATAACTGAGTTTTATTCACTTTATTCTCAAATATTTCCAACCACCTCTTATTGTGCAATCATTTGACCTCTAATCTCTATTTCGCCTTCTGGTACCTTCTCTTGGATCGTATATATATTCATAGCATTTTCTCCAACATCTTAAGCCATGTTCACATGTTTATGTAATCTTGATTTCAACTAACTCCATCCGTTCTCATGAGTATGTAAAAACTTGTTTCAAATATTAATTTTGTAAAAATATTATTCTAGGTTGTATGCAGCTGATGAGAAACCAACAAAATAAAATGAATTCATCTTATTCTGCACAAATATTTGTTCTTGCTCTCATGAAAATCATGTATCTGTACCCTCAGTTCTTAGTCATTGTTGTTCCCGTTATCCTCCCTATCGGTGTAGTACGTTGTCAGATTGTGTGTATGAATATAGGAATGTTTGAAATATAATATGATTCTATCTGGTTGGTTTATTTATCATGTGTTCTTTGTTTCAGCTAGGGAACTGATAGTTGTGGGGTAGACGTATATGGGCATTGATTGGTAATTATCGAAGTTACACTATATTTGACATACATTGTGATTGGCCCGATTATATCAAGACATAACAAATAGTCTTCGATAGAAAATCGTATTGAAGTATGAAATATTCTCTCATTGAAGAATCACCATAAAACCCTGACTTAAATGTTACCTAGGCAAAAGTAGTTAGTTAGTAGTTTTGTCTTGACATAAAAAAAGGTTATACTCTGATATGCCAGGCATCTAAAGAAGATTGATTATATTCGAGAAATGTTTTCCTTTTAGGCAGACCATTTCATTTATTTTTGTTGTATACAAAGTGAACATCTTATTCCTTTAATTATTGTGTTCCCTTCACCCTATCCTCTCGTTTAAAGCATTAACTGTTAGTATATCACTTTTTATTTATGGATTATATCTTATCAATTGTGTATACGTTTTTGTAGTTGATAGTCACTGTTATACCCATTTTGTATTAATGTTAGTTTTTTAATTGGTTACCTGAATGATCAGGTTATATTTATATATGAAGGACTGTTTGAAATATATAATCTGATTCTGTCTGATGGTCAGCATGGTTATCTCATTTTCTTAATTCTGGCTTTGAGAAGTGGGAGGGGTAGGGACTAGCAATCACAACGCAGGCGTGTGGTCACATACTGATCGGTCATGCACTCTTATAATCAGAACAGCTTTCTAAGTTCATAACATATTCAGTAATTAGTATATTCATAATTTTAATTCAGTTAACCAGATCTTTTAATAATATAACTTACTATGTATTGTAAGTTGGGCATTCGATGAAATACGTCGTCCAGCTTGATTTTCAACGACACATGCATAGGTACCTTCATCTTTTAAATGTGTATTACGTATGATTAGACGACTAATCAATCGGGAATAGTTAACATTCAGATTGTTATTTATAATTTGATAATCAGGTAGATCATTCATCTGTTTACTGACATTTGACATTAAATCTTCGGTATGATCGACTTCAAGTTTACGTCCGTTTCTCATCCAGTAAACCTAGATTTACAAATAAAATAATTTGAAGTTAATTAAAAGTAATCTGAGGGTATCATTTTTTGAATGGTTATATGTGGCCATTTCAAATTAATAGAATAATACGAGTTATCATAAAGTATAATTAAGAAGTATTTGGATATTCTTGTTGATTTGTCGTGGATTGAATTTGATCAGTCTCAGTTGCTTTTTGTGCAACGTCAGCGGATTGACTCGATTTAGCGATGGATCACAAGTACTGTTTGAGTTGAATTGTGACTGGGAAACAAAATTCACCTGATGAGTCTCGAATAGAACGAAATGCATGTCTTGGATTTCGCACTCGATGCACAAATGTGGTTATCTTATCTCAGTAGCTTAGTGGTGAACACAGTGGTGATTGTCATGAAAAGGCATGGGTTTGAGTCCTGATGTGAACATTGACACTACGGTGCAGGTAAATTCAGCTGACGAGTCCCAAATAGGATGAAACGTGCATTCTTGATTCCTCTTGCCAGTAAATCCATCTTATAGGGATAAAGTAGTTCATGATTAATACTTACACTACTCATTTAAAATTCAGTAGTTCATATATAATGTATGAGTGTAGTGCATGCTTATTTTGGGAAATATGATTTTTAAGATATATCCATAGGTTTAGTTGATTGGACGCGTCACACATAAATGTTAGTAGAATCCCATTGGTAACCAAGGGGTGCTATATCACAAATTGATGGAAGTGGGATTCTTACCATTAGACACTGACTAAGTTAGGCGCTTGCCGTTGGATCTGAATGCCCTATGTTCATTTCTCCTGTCGGATTCGACAGTAAGCACTTTCATAGTGTAGTCTTATACTGGTGTGAAACAGCTGTCTAGTGGCCCATGGTTCCACAACATAATCAATCTGTGATTAATCTAATCAACTAAACTTAATACCTATCTCCGCGAATCCAACTCGATTCAGATATCGTAATATTATTGAGGTGATCGATTAATAATCATTTAGTGAATAATGATTTAAGTAGTCATTCTTTAGAATGAACTGATTTTGACTAAATATATGACTTCCGGCTATATTGGATTCTCTGACCTGTTTAGTTTGTCTGCTGACATTACATCGCCATTCTGGACAACTTCATCGACACAAACTTCCTACAGAAGTGAGCTTTGAGATTTTCTAGACACGTGAATAGGAGCTTATTCTATCAGCCATGACTTTTGATTGGTTGCGTTGACACATATCCAGTCAGTCTGCGCGTGTCTATTTTGAATCCATTTTCTGGTGCTTGATCTATAGTATTGTAGTAGCTTGTTAGTCTTCATATTAATTGACGAATTGCATGTATTTCAGTATGTTTATTGACTGTTGGTTGACCTGAACGCCTAGCTTCTAAAACTTTCCTTATTTTCTGAATGCTTCTTTTGTCTAAAATTACCACGTTTTCTAGGCGGAAACTGTGTTTACAATTGTCAGTATGCATTGATATGAGTGAAGATATGCCATGGTATTCGACAGCCAATTAATGTAGGCGGATATGATGAGGTCATCACTTAATCCGATATAATATTTGCCTCAGTTGGTACAATTTATTTTGTAGATAACAATCTGTTTTTCTTTCAAATCTTGTCTTTTGGTTTGTATAGTATAAGGATTGGCTTATGTATGACGTTTATTACTAACGGCTTGAACGATCTGGTCCTAAGTTCTGATGTCTTTTATATGTATTAGGATATGTTTTTTGGTTCTGATGTCTGGTTTTATGCTTTTTGATGATGTTGAGAGATATTTCTTGATGAAATTGCGTGGGCAGCCATTCCTTTGAAAGATGGTTACTAGATTCTTTTTCATTTCTTCGTTTGGTAGGGGTTAGCCCTTCTGGAATAAAGATAACACGTAGTTGATTTTAAGGGCTTATTTTGATTGTTACTATTCTAATTGAGAATTTGATCTCTGTAGATTGATGTCTTGTACGCTTGTATCTCTAGTTTCTATGTTTTGAGTCTGGTGGTTAGCACATCTAAAAATAACATTTTTTCGTAATTAATTTTGTTTTTAATGTAAATTTTATATCTTCAAAGATATTGTTGGCCAAACTGTAGGCATTTTTCAACTCATTCTTTTTGACGATGATGAATGTGTTGTTTGATACACGTTTTCGGCCTGATCATTGGTGATATTGAAGTTTCTAGTCTTTGTATCACTACATTTTCAATTAGTCTTGATATGGGTGATTCGTGTAGTGTTCCTTTCGTTTATTTGTATATTTTATTACTAAATTGAAAGCATGTTGTTCGACAGATCTCGATGAGTTTCAATAGGCTTTGACATTAAAGTATTGTTTATCTTATAAGATTAGGATCATTGGTGAAGTGAAATGTTCCCCTCTCACCACTTCAACTTATGATGAAGACAATCTTTGAATTTTCAAAGAAATCCTTAATAGTTAACATACTCGACAGCGTCTAGTGTATTTGTTATGCAGAGAGGATACAGTGGGGAAGAGAGTAAGGGAGAGAGTGTAATTTCAATACAATATAAAGCAACTTCATTAATAATACGCTGATTACAATTAATTTAATTGTGATGATCTAAAATACCTTTGGCATTGGTCTCCCTTCAGGCGGTTCACATGTAAATTCTACAGTCCAACCAAGTGGTATTCTTGTTGATTCTGGATGTTTAATGAAACGTTTATTTAAATCTAAAAATAAAAAAATAAAAATAAAAGTAAACAGTACAATTCAATTGATATATATTCATCACACTTCGTCGACTTAGTGTTGTTACACAATCCTAACAAACTAGAAAGAATTGCAAAGGCGTTTTGTCCCGATATAGGATTTTTTCACATTGCACTTTCTCTACCTCATGAAGAAACAATCCTAGAACCTTCAAGCTTTGTGGTGAGTGATTAAGAAAAGGCTTGTATCTTCCCCTTGTTTTGTAATGGACTGAAACTGGTCAGCCTCTGATGCCATATGTGCATCCTGAGCGGATTGCCTCTATATAGCGGTAGTACACAAGTTATATTTAAGTTGGATTGTGACTGGCAAGTGGAATCCAGGACGCGCGTTTCGTCCTATTTGGGACTAATCGGCTGGATGTACCTGCTTCCCAATTTCGATGTTCACAGTGGGATTCGAACTCAGTCCGCTTCGTGTCAAACGCCACAACGTTCACTACTAGGCTACTATGTCCAGTCCATTACAAATCAACGGGAACATACAAGCCTATTCTGAATTACATATGTACCCGTTGCACAAGTGTAACCGTCTGGACACAGTAACCTAATGGTGAACGCGGTGGCGTTTGACACGAAGCGGACTGAGTTCGAATCCCAGTATGAACATCAACATTTGGAAGCAGGTACATCCAGCCGATGAGTCCCAAATAGGACGAAACGCGCGTCCTAGATTCCACTTGCCAGTCACAATCCAACTTAAATTTAATTTGTAGTGAGTGCTTTATCACAAGAACATTGAGTTATGATTCATGTGTTTACATTTACCACTTGAGTTCATTTGGAATGCTAAAACAATAATTCCATGACATTGGTAGGTAACTATCTGACTACTAGCATAGTTGTTGGGATAAGTTGGAAGCATTAATTGCCAGCCAAAACGAAATATACAGTACAGTAACATTCTAATTGTAGTGTTACTCACTTTCATTTCAAACTTGTGCACTACAGAAGTTGAGGGAATTCAACAATTCAAGTCTGAACTGTGTATGTTAAAGTAGCACATGTGATCGTTAATTTTAACATGGCCTTAACATCATCCCCCCCACCTCTTGGTTTCCTTTTTTTCTTCAATTTTTCACTGCTTCACTATCTTCTGTGACTGATCTCTTCTAACTTTTGCAAAATTATCATCATTATCTCTAGCATATGTCTCTTTTCTTCTTCTCCTTCTTCATGTGCACAATAATTACTCATTACTGTGATCCATGAATTACATTTTATGGAAGAATTGTTCTCTAATAAGTTTATTACGCAACCGTCTCTTGATTCTTGTAGTGTATAAAATCTCAGGAAAATCTTTATGACGCAATCTCTGTCTATAGAATAATTTCACAATGAGTACATCAGTACAGCCTCAGTAATTGAAATCATTGTAAGGTAAGTTTTCTTCATTAAGTTGTCTAAATTTTTTTTCTTTTTCAAAGTTCATATTATTGGACTGAATTAAGACTTGTTATATCTCACTTAGAAATGACCGATCTTATTGATTTTGATTTATCCGCAACTCTATATCTTACAGCTACGTCGTAAGCGTTGATCTAATCTATTACTCAGGCACGATGATCCAATAGAACGATCAATAACCATATAGGTTAAGCACAAAGTATATATTAAAGCAATATTGAGTGACGAACCATACATACCAAACGAAAAGGTATATATATAAGTCAATGTTATCTATGTATTCAATTGTCATTCTTCATCTATCTGCTTACACTTCCAATAACCATTCACTAAACTAGTAGGCCAGATATGTCAAGACTATTGTTTGTTTGATAACCAACATAGTAGCTGAATTCTTTTAGATGTTTTGCATTCAGTCAAAAACTTATAGGTCAATTGAATGTTAAGTTCGTGAGAATAAACATCAAAGGAGAATATACATTATTACAGGGTGTTTATCATTATCAAATTGTAGTTTGTTTAAAGGTTACAAACACTTGAATTCACTTCATAATCAGATTGTAATTACATTAAATAGTTCAACTGAAATAACATTAAAGTGATGAGCAACATTGAACTTCACAAGCATCAATCACTTTTTTGTTTGATTTATTAAAACAAATAAAACCTATAAAAGAAATTAAGATGAATTTGTATATTCCGATTGATTTGTTATAGACTAAAGGTGGTCAGTCTCTGCTGTTATATGTGCATCTTGAGCGAACTGCATCGATATGGCGGTTATTCATGAGTATTATTTAAGTTGGATTGTAACTAGCAAGTGAAATCCAGGACAAGCATTTCGTTCTATATGGGACTCGTTGGCTGGATGTACCTGCATCTCAATGTTGATGTTTACAGTCGGATTTAAACTCAGTTCGTTTCGTGTCAAACGCCACCGCGTTCACCACTTGACTACTAAGTCTATAACAAATTACGGGGGGGGGGGAATATATATATTCATCCTGATACAAACGCGCCTATTGCACAATTATTACTGAGCGGATTCAGTAGTCTAGCGGTGAACGAGGTGGCGCTTGATACGAAACGGACTGGGTTTGAATCCCACCGTGAACATCATCTTTGGAATGGAGGTACATCCAGCCGACGAGTCCCAAATAAGATGGAACACGCGTCCTGGATTCCACTTGCCAGTCACAAAACTACTTAAATAATAAAAAGAAATGATTGAAATGAAGGATTGAAATCATTCCACTTAGAAAACATTTTTAATTTTCTTCATTTTCGCAAAAAAGTAGATAAAGGCAACTGATTTAAACTGGTGATTTTAACCATTTCATTATGAAACTGATGAATTTAAAAAAAACTATTGAACCTAATGATGTACATCTGTATTCAGTGGAAAATACTCATTAAGTCATGAAATACATGAATTTTGTTCAGTGAACAGGCGATAGCTGAACAGAGATCGCATAGTTCGATGAATCAATTATTGGTTGATGGTGGTTGGCAACGACTGGAAACCAGGGAGCACTAGACATCTATATCATCCTGGTATGTAACTCCTCACTAGCTGCACCCTAGGCTCCCCCCTTCAGAAGCTTCAGATTAAAATGATAATCACAAATAACCAACATAGTAACGAAAATCTAAAATCTAAAATGCTATTCTCATTTAAACTGTTCAAGTGAAGAGAGGAATCTTTGAAATCAATGTTAAACAGACAACATTGTAGAAATCTCACAATAAATAAGAAGAGTGAGATAACTAGATAGAAAGTAATAATTTTATAGATGGGTTATGTAATCAGATAAATTAGATAATTGAACGTAACTGAGATATGGATGAAAACAGGAACAAGCAGGGTATTTCTTAGTTCGAGTAACAGAAAAATAAAAGAAAGTGATAACATGTAAGAATGTTGTAAAATAATCAAAGTAGAAACAAAACAGAACAAACTCACAATCTTAAGGACAATATGTAAGAAGTTCAAGTTCTGGTTTCTTTATGTATATGGTAACGGCTTCAGGAATACATAAAGGGTGGAGACTTATTGACTTCCGTAGATTCTTGTTGATCAATTAGATAACTTCAAACGAAGAATTTAAGCTAATTAAGTCACCAGTAGTTACAGCTGTAAAAATAAAATCGTCGAAAGAAAGGTGCTTTCTCTGAACGAATTTCTTGTTTTTCATCGATATTTAATCGAACCCTATTACATTTACCAGTAAAAGTATATTACAAGGAAGAGTTCGAACAATCACGCTACAGTATAGGTATGGAGGCAGGCTTGAGTGATTCTTAATATATCCGCGAAAAGTAGATAATCTAGCCAATCGATAACGATCTAGAAAACTCGAGGCTAATCAAAAATCACCTACTGTAATACTAATATATGACATACTACAGTACAGATTCATTGACACAAAGTCATTTTTTATATCACATGATAGAAATAATAGTGTAAGAAGTGTAAGAAACAAATCTTAAACCTTAACGTAAACTAATCTAACTCTAACTCCGCCCGCAGCTCTTCTAGGGTTGCTGCCGGTCCCAAGCCCGGGTAAAGGAGGAGGGTTGGGCATAGGGCTAGCATCCCTATCCCATAAAACACAAGCTTGCTAAAAAAAACGCTAACCAGATTAACAAAATTAACCATTTAAACTCTGCCCTGGAAGTGGAAGGAATCTATATGACGCTTCATGATGAAAGCCGAGATTCTTCGATGAACAAGGAGAATCGGATGCAGATGTAAGGTTAAGGATCGGCAAAGCAAGAAGAGTACTCCTACAGTTGAAAAACATATAGAACTCCAAACAGCTGTCTACCAACCTCTAAGTCAAACTCTTCAATTCGAACGTCAAGACAGTTCTTCTCTATGGAGCTGAAACGTGGAGAACCACTGCAAACATCCTCAGAAAGGTACAAGTATTCATAAACAACTGTCTACGCATGATACTGAATGTCCGTTGGTCGGAAACCATCAGCAACAGTCTACTATGCGAGAGAACAAACCAACTTCTAGCTGAACAGGAAATCAGGAAATGACGTTGGAAATGGATAGGACATACATTGCGCAAATGATCAGACTGTATCACGCGACAAGCACTAACTTGGAACCCTGTTGGAAAACTGACAAGAGGAATGCCAAAGAACATACTGCATCGAGAACTGGAAGCAGACACTAAAAGGATGAACAGTAACTGGAAACAGCTGGTAAGGATTGCTGAGGACAGAGTTGAATGAAGAATACTGGTGAGCGGCCTATGCTCCTCCGAGAGGGGTAACGAGCGTAAGTAAGTAAGTAAGTAATCTAACTCTATTCTTAGCCTTAACTCAAGCGTAACCATAATACACAACTGCTATTCCCATAGAATGTTTTATTATAAAATCGTTACTATATAACACGTATAAGAGTTAAAATGACGTTATTCATTAATTTGAAGATAGAAAAGCTTATGAAGAGCTTGAATAATTTGATTAGTTGAAAACTATCACCGGATAAATCAATATTGGTGTTTGTATTGATAAAGTCTAATTACTGATTTATAATTAAGTCAAACTAGTTATAGATTCATGCGAGTGATTAGTTCAATTTTAAACTCAGATTCTCAAAAATAATCATACTGATTAGTTATAGTGAATATTTTAAGAATCACTCAACGTTGTCTCCATGCTGTACTTTAGCCAACCAACCAACCAACCAAATTCAGTACTTGACTACACTTTAAGTTTCTATATTAACCCTTATTGGTGCAAACCATAATGAATGTGTTTCTATGGGTAATATATGTTGAAAAATAAATGAACTTTTACATTGACTGCAGTTCTAAGTAACTCTTTTTGAGTATTCATGATGTAAATTGTACTTAGATGATCTTATCATTGCATACTTGTGCACAAGTTCCAAAATCATTTTAAATCTTTATTAGTTAACAACCAAACCAAGTCACATTCACAATATCACTTCTCCAACTTATTTACTCCGAGATAAATAATAATTCTGTTTGCTTCATATTCTTTACACGATATTTCTCAGTGGTTTAATATAGATTCCAACTAACGTAAGCAGAACATAACAACTTCATTAATAAAACTATATATGTTATACCATGAAAAATCGAGCAGTCATAATATATGGGAAACAGTGATTATACCAGTCAGTGCACGAATACGTCTGCCCCGTGACTACTAGTCCCCCCCCCTCAAGTCGAAATCAAGAACACAAGATAACTAAGCCGACCACCAGACAGTCATATTATATTTTACTCATTTATTTATATACATACAAAACCTGACTACACAGTGAACCAATAGGAAGAATAACATTTATGCATAAACGGGTACACTAATGACTATAGACTGTTGGGGGAGGGGTAGGTAGGTGGTTATAGATACACAATTTACTGACTGTAGTTTCTGAATGACAAAAGATATGATAACAGCTTATAAGTCTAATAGGAGGTCAGGGCAATGGAAACACGACAATAATAGAAATAAAACAATCGACATACATATACTGTGAACAAACGAAATAGTCTTCTGTAAAGCAGTTTGGAAAGTTAGTTAACCTTCTTGAATCGCCCTATATCCCAACATGTATTACTACTATGTCAATAACCCAATTAGACCCCAATAACATAATCCGCTTTCTAATTTGAAGGTGATTGTACTTTACCGCTGCTGTTGTAAAGGGTCAGAATTGATCAGTCTCTGTTGCTATACGCGAATCTTAAGTAGACTGCCTTTCAAATTGTATATAACTACTCAATGCATAAGTATTTCTATCAAAGTACAGTAATCTTATAAAGAACATATTAGCACTTGATACAAACCGATTGAATTCATATTTTAATGTAAATATCAAAACTTAGATCTGGCAGGTAAATCCAACTGACGAGTCCTGTATAAGATAAAACATTTATCTTAGTTTCTACTTGTCTGTCACAATTCAACTTTAAGAATTTATTCTAATATCACTACAGAAATCACATAACAATGTATCATTTAATTTGTATTGTGACTGGCAAGTGGAATCCAGGACACGTATTTCGTCCTATTTGGGACTCATCGGCTGGATGTACCTGCATCCCAATGTTTATGTTCACAGTGGGATTCGAACTCAGTCCGCTTCGTGTCATTCGCCACCGCGTACACCACTAGACTACTGAGTCGAGACAGTCACATTTGTGCAATGGGCGAATTGGTAGTAGGATGTATTTGTATATTCCCATTGATTTGTTATAGACTGAAGTTGGTCAGCTTGTGAATAATCGTTATATCGTGGCAATCCGCTCAGGATGCACATATAGCAACAGTGACTGACCAGCTTCAGTCTATAACAAATCAGTGGGAATATACAAATTCATCCTACTACATAACAATGTGCTTTAACTTCCATTCAAATATTAATCATAATGAATGATGAACATCAAGATATGATTCAGTAATTCTTATGTTGTACATCACCAATCTCTAAAATACGATTATTCAAAAGAAATTAAGGATCAGATTACGTAACAACTTTGTTATACTTCGATTGTATTGAAATAATTCACTCTGTTCTATGTTCATTTAACTTGAATTATTTCATTAGGTCAGTTTAGTTACTATGATGTCATTCTTATATCCTCAATGTGTATCCATTAGTACATATCATCTGTCTTTTTTTTAATGATATACATGAATGCCTATGAATCACTGAATGTAATTGAGAGATCAGGTGAATCAAGATGAATAAATGACTTCCAGATCTGCTTACCAATGGATTATTTCTTATATTTTAGTTGTATTTACCGTGAATGTAACCTCTCATCTAACCTATTACCTATTGTTGTGTCACTTACTAATTCATGAATTATAACTAGTTGATTGGGTATATGTGATCCCAGTTCTTCACCATTGTTGTCTATGTTCTGTATTTATGCTATTTTTCTAACTGATTAGCTGTGTGGTCAGATTTTTCAAGTATATAAAAGACTGCCTGAAATATAACTTGAATCTGCTTGTTTGCTCAATTATCTTGAGTTCTTGTGTTCAGCTTGAGACTAGTAGGATGAGGACAGACTTCAGGGCATCGATCAGTAAGTCTTATGGTTCGGGGTCACTATAATGGTTCCGGCTGCGCTGCATTGATAATTTAGTCATTCGTTACCTTTATTGGTCGGAATTCATGACATGATATGACTTGTGATACAGTCAATCACAATGTGCGGGAAACAATCACCATGTTAAGAATCAGACAAAAGGACTACTTATGTTTGGCCTGTGACTGCTTTTCCCAAAAGTCAGATTAAAGAGCATAAGATCATAGGACCGGAAATCAAAAAAGGATTCAATAATTTATGCATATGCAAAACTTGATCACACAGCTAACCTGTAAGGGAAATAACATTAATACAAAACAAGGACTATAATGACTGCAAACTTGAGGGGATGAGACAGGTATACAATTCATTAACTGTAGTTGCTAAAAATAGAAAATGATATGATAACAGTTCATAAGTCTAATAGGAGGTTAGGCCGAGGGAAACGTGACAATAGTACAAATTAAATGGCTGGTTTACATGTACTCAGGATAAATGAATTAGTCCCATGAAGAAAAGGTTCGGAAAGTTAATTGTTTTTCTTAAATTACCCGATATAACACGACATATTAGTATTTGGAAAAGTACATATACACTTTGGATTTCAAATCACAGATGAATAACTGTGGTATGACAACGACTCTCTTTTGTAGTGAGTATATGCTATCCCATTGGCATTCAAATCCAGGATCTGCAAACTACATAGTGTGTTCTTTTAGACTAATGGTTTGGCTGATTCAAAATACATACACGACTCAATCTGATGTCACCAGTGAATAACAATCATGGATTGGACGTGGTTGAACTCCAGTGACTGAAATTTCAGAATTACCTCTTGAATCCAGTCACTAGTAATGACGTATTAATTAGTTTCATGTTTTGTGAAAGTCGTTGCGTTGGAATTATAACTTGTTACAATGTGAAAACACTGCCTATCACGATATACGTTGACAGTAACCTTGATCGAAACCAATACCTGTAAATCCAAACGCCAAGATCATCGTTTTATGCCCACACATCTAACCTGTCAATCCTAGTCCCCAAAGCGGATAGAAGAACACAAATTACGAGTGCTAGGCAACCTACCAGTTTAATTATATTTCAGTCAGTTGTTTATATAAACACAAAAACCTAACCACACTGAGAACCAATAAGAAGAATAACATTTATTCAAAAGAAGGAAAATAATGACTATGAACTGAGGAAACATTTATATATAGTTAATTGTTTATTTTTGAATGGAAAATAGTACAGTGACATTTCATTGGTATAACAGGAGGTTAAGGCGAAGGAACACGGCAATAATAGAAAACAAATTATCAGCTTCCATGAACTTAAAATAAGTGAAATTGTTTCCTAAAAGACAGTTCCGAAAGTTAGTTACTCTTCATGAATCCCCCCCCCTCCCAATATAACAACTGAAAAGCCTTATTGCGTAAATATGTGACTATATATGTCAGTCAATCAATGCCTGTTAACCCATGTAGAGCATGGGCCGACTACCAGTATTCTCCAACTAACTCTGTCCCGACATTTCCTTTCCAGCTCTTCCTAAGTGCTGTTCGCTCTCTTCATATGTCTCCGACTCCCACAGCAATGTGTTCTTAGGTCTTCCTTTTTTCCTTTGGCCTTCAGAATTCCATGTTAATGCTTGTCTTGTGACACAGTTTGATGATTTCCTCAATGTGTCCTATCCACCTCCGGCGTATTTTCCTAATTTCTTCCTCAGTTGAATTTCGGTAAATTTGTTCTTTACAACAGAAGGTTATTGTTGATGATATCTGACCAACGGATCCAAATTATATTACGCAGATAATTGTTTATAAATACTTGTATCTTTTGAATAATGCTTTTCGTAGTTCTCCGTGCAAGTTCCAGCTCCATACAACAGAACTGTCTTCACATTTGTATTGAAAATTCTAACTTTAATGTTGGTTGACAGTTGGTTTGAGTCTCAGATGTTTTTCAGTTGCAAAAATGCTGCTCTTGACTTCCATTGCCGATCCAGGCCTTCACGTCCACATCAGACCCTTCTTGTTTATCGTTGATGCTGCCCAAGTATGTAAAGGATTCTACATGTTCCAGAATTTCTGCGTCAAGAATGATTGGGTTAGTGATGGTTGTTTTGTATCGGAGGATCTTGTTTTTCCCTTTGTGTATGTTGAGACCTACTGCTGGTTGCCGAGGCTGCTGCTACCTTGTCCGTCTTTATCTATATTTGTTGCTATGTGTGGGATAGGAAAGCTAGATAATTTGCAAAGTCTAAGTCATCTAGTTCCATTGATGTTGTCCACTGTATTTCGAGAGTCCCTTGAAATGTTGCCATCTTCATGGTCCAGTCAACTACCAGCAGGAAGAGGTAGGGCGATAGTAAGCAGCCTTGTCTAGCACCGGTTTTCACTTAGAAGGAATCTGTGGGCTGACATCCATGCACGATTTTACAATGCGGTCCGTCTTAAGAATTTCGTATGATGTTGACAATCTTTTCTGGTATATATATATATATATATATATATATATATATATTCAGTCTCTCATTGTATAGCAACCATTATCAGTGCTGTTCAGGGATTACCAATCATATTAAAATATGCCGATTAGACTAAATGATATTATGTTTCAATGTTAAGTGGTTGAAAGCAGTCAATTATGAAATCCTATTTGATTCAGATTTCTTGCTTATTAATAATCGTCAATAAGCTGTAGCTTTGTAACTGATACTTTATTAAGATTTAATTCCACTTGGCTTCATAATTTGATACACTAGCTGAGACTGACTTACTATAAGACTGAAATATTTGACTGTCATGTTTATGTAGCCCTGTCAAAACGTTCACAAACCAACATATAACCACTGAAACACGTTAGATAAATCTTTACTTCTTGAGAATAGATTACAGTTAATGACCAGTTTGTGTTACCTATAAAGAATCAATCTTAAATCCATGTTAATTTTAAAGCAAATAACTAATCGACAAAGAACTACTCACCACTAAATAAACAAACTTTCACTATACTTTCCACTTTATTTATGAGTAGTATATATTCTGATTGGTAAATAAATAAAACTATTCATAGCCTAAGTTATATACAATAGTTTCAGTGGTAGCAAAATATGTGTTGTATTCTTAATTTCAGACATCTGTCTAACCAGTTATTGAACAACTGCTGGATATTCGTGGGTACTGTTCACTGAAGTTTTCATTCTAAGCTCTAACTTTCATTGCAATTATGTTTCTTATCCGGTATATTAAGATGTTCTATGGAGAATATATATTCAATACAGACGGATATGAACAACTTCATCTTCTTGAAATGTAGGTTATGATGAACACTACACTATAATATACAGTACTAGTCCCCTTAAATAAACAGAAAAGTAATATCAATACAGGATACGTCATTCTTAAAAACACTAAAAGCCTTACGAATATAGCTGATCAGCAAAGTGAAATATCAGTTTTCATCGTGGGACAAAACAGCTGTCCAGTGCTTCCTGGTGATCAATGGTTTTCTAATTCAAACCACTCCATGATGTTACATTAACATTCAACAATCTCCACAATACTCAATTACAGTTAATACCAGCTCGCTAGTGCCTAACATCTTCAAGTAATTCCTGGGGTTCTAATGAAAAGGCTTTACTAGTGGAGTTCAGCTGTAACAGGTGTGACACAGTTACCCACCGATAGCAATGGAAGAAGTCACGCAAACATATCGTGAATTGACTGAGTTATAAATATCAACCGTTGAGAGCCGGCTCAATGACTTACTGGTAAGGTGTTCGATGTGGACACAGAGGGTCCTGGGTCCGGACCCTGGTGGGGTCATGGAAATGCACTACTAAGTCCTATAGTATGACGAAACAACTGTCTAGAATTTTGTGGTGATCGCTGGCCGGTGTTCATTTCAGACCACCTGGTAATATCAAGTAATTACTCAACTTAGAAACGCCAGATTAATTGCTCAAATGCTAGAAACAGTTAACAGACACTTTTGCACAAAAACAATCGAACATCATAATAGTAATCAGTTCAAAAATCCCTAAGGTTCATGTCTGTCTAAATTCATGTTAATTTCCATATCCTGGGAATACAATTCTAACTCAGCCAAAACAGTGGCTAATAATTGATTTAAGGTGGTATTGTGGAGTTCGACAATCATTCTCATTACGTTATTTGTATTAGTCACATATTGATGTCGGCTGAATACCATGAAGAACTGAATAACTGTTTTATCATAGTACGCGACTCTTCGGTATTGTGAATCCTCGATTCCATCATGGGATTAAACCAACGACCTCCAGGTCTCGTGCCAGGATAGAGGGTGCGCAACACTGAGGAACCTCATACTATGATGAAACAGCTATGCAGTACTCCCCTGTTGGCAGTGGCACCCAACGGAGAATAATTTGTGAAGAATAAATACAACATAATTAAAATTCAATCTCCACATAACCACCTCAATCGAATTAAAACTATCAGATTTCTAGTGACTAATTATAAGATGTTTCTGGAGTTCTAGTAAAAAATCGTGATCGGTAGAAATCGAACTTTACGGCACTGAGACAGTTATTACTAATGACAATGAATCATCGTCGAATAGTATCACAAACTGAGTAGAGTAAGAATTCCACTACTGTACCCCGAACTAGTGATCCAGATGGTTAAGCGTCAGTTATGAGACCTTATTACCCTGAATTCGATATCCTGATGGAATCGAGAGTGTGCACTACTGAGAAACCCCACACTAGGATAAAACAGATGTCTAGTCTTTCCTGAGTTTCATTTGACACTTAATCAAGGTTAAATGCACACAACAAAGTTATTAATAATGTTTGATAGCCTTAAACAATTAGATAATTATGATACACGTAACTACTTCAAAATTAGTACTGTAATATACTTTTATTATGTATTCACATTCTTGATTGTTTTCTATATCTATTGATTAGGTTATGTAATTTGATTATGTCATAAGACAGACTATCATATATCACTTAATAACTGTACATACTAATGCATATCATTCATAATTATCATAAAGTTGGTAGATTTCATGCAGCTATCAATGACAAGAAGCTAGTAACATTCAAAGCATTACATTTTTACCTTCAGTATGTTTACATGTTTCAGTGAATAAACTGTAAAGTATAACTTCGAATATGATTGTCAGTAAGAGTATTTCAATCATAATGTTAGATAAGATATCACCATCTTTGTCATGAATAAAAGTATTAGGGATAATTGATAAACTAATAAAAACATAAACTGAATAATATCACAAAATAGGAATGGTGATCTACACTGATTTCTGTAGAAATTCCTACAAATGAAACGAAACTATTCCTTTACGGTGATTGGTTGCCAGGACCTAGAACAGTTATAAATTCCAAAGTGGTTATGGAAAGGTTACAGCGGTAGCATTAGAAGAGTTATTATAGGAAATTCAAGGTGAATAATCAAGTTGTAGGTAGTAATATCTTTTGAATTAGAAAATATGGTACATGAATTGAGAATTTTTAGTGTTGAGATGGCTAGTATGAAGTAGTATGTTAACTTCGATAAGTTTATGTGTTACGTGAAATTATGAGAGTGATCATGATTACTAGAATAACAAATAACTCGGGGTGAAATGAGGTGGGGAAGAGTGAGCGTTCATTACTATTCTTCATGTGGTTACAAGATGAATCTCTAAAAAATCACCTCATTTCAGTAATAGTGTTAGTAACAATAATACAGTGATACTCGAGTAATAACTACAATAATATACAAAAAAAGGACAAATTTCAAGTTACTATGAGACAATTGGAGGGGGGGGGAATTTGATATCCAATCAACCAGCCAATCAGTGCCTGTTGCGCCTCCTGAAACATGGGTCGCGACTGGCATTCTCAAACCGACTCTGTCCTGGGCCCTTGTTTACGATTCTTCCCAAGTGTTATTCATTCTTCTCATGTCTACCTTTAGTTCTCCGTGCAACGTGATATTTGGTCTTCCTCTCTCCCTTTGGTCTTGAGGATTTCAAGTAAGTGCTTCTCTTGTGACGCACTATGTCGATTGCTTCAATATGTGTCCTATCCACCTCCAGAGTCTTTTCCTAATTTCCCAAAATGGAAGTTGACTGGTTTGTTTCCTGCCACAGAAGGTTGTTGTTGATGGTGTCTGATCAATCGATCCAGAATATCTTGTGCATGCAGGTTATTACAAATACCTGTATCTTTTAAATGTTGGTTTTCGCAGTTCTCCATATACGTTTCAGCTCCATACAATAGAACTGTCTTCACGTTTGTATTGAGAATTCTAACTTTGGTGTTCGGCGCCAGTTGGCTTGAGTTCCAGATGTTTTTTAATTGTAGAAATGTTACCCTTTGCTTGATTTATCGTATTAATACATGCCTTTATATCTGCATCAGATCAGATCCTCCATGTTGATCGATGACGTTGATCAAGTGTGTAAAAGTTTCTACATTTTCCAAGGAATTTCTCTGTCAAGTGTAATTAGGTTGTGCTAGTTGTTTTGTGTCTAAGGATCTAACTTCTTCCCTTGTGTATCTTGAGGCCTACTGCTTGTTGCAGTGGCTGTCGCTACATTGTCGATCTTTACCTACATTTGTTGATTTATGTGGAATAGGTGAGCTAGGTCATTTGTAAAGTTCAAGTTGTCCATTGTATTTCGTACTTTCCTTAAGATGTTGCACTTTCTGTAACCCGGTCAATTACCAGAAGAAAGAGAAAGGGAGAGAGTAGATAGCTCTGTTTGACACCAGTCTTCCCTTAGAATAAATCTGTGAGTTGTCTTTTATGCACACTTTTGCAGTGTAGTCCATTGTGAGAAATCCGTAGGATATTGACTATTTTTCTTAATACACTATAGTGTCTATGAAGACTCCATGATATTCTCCTGTTCACTCTGTAAAATGTTTTTTCACTGTCAAGGAAGTTGATGTAAAGTGATGAATTCCACTAAAGTGATCATTCAACAATGATCCTTAATGTGGCTATTTGGTTGGTAGACCGTCGATTCTTACGGAATCTGACCTGTTGATCTCGAAGTTGGGCGTCAACTGGATCTGTTATTCAGTTCAACTATACTTCGTTGAAGACTTTTCCTGGCACATAAAGTAGACTGATGCCTCTATAGCTTTCATATTTACTAAGATTTTTCTTTTGTATCTTGATAAGGTAGATTTCATTTCAGTCTGTGAGTACTATTGTTCCTCCCAAATCCTTCGGAAAAAAATTTGAAGCATTTTTGTATTTACTGAATTCGATGTGCAGTGTATACAAATAAGATCATTATAACATTGAAATGGTTAATAACTTCCTTAACCTGATGTTAGAACTATTGTGAAAGAAAAGGTTGTATATATTTTTCTTGTATACAAAACCATAGTATTTCTTAATCCGAATAGCTAAAGCTCTGTCATTTGAAGAACAGTGAGCCTGATAAATTGCAGGGAACAGTTGTTGACTTGAAAAACTATTGAAAACATCTCACTTATGCTCGCAGCACAGCCATTTTTAACTGAATTGTTGAGTACTGAGCAATGAATCATTTTTATAAAACTGGAGAATATTTATGAGCAGCAAAATGTAAATTCTTAGGATAGCGGCCTATGTAACCATGTTCCATAGAAGTAACTGAACTGATGGATAAAAAAGGGAATAACCTTTCTAGGTTATTTGGTTATTGATCTTAGTGTTACCATAGGAAGCATTTATTACATTAGTTGTAACTTTTCTACATTATACCTTTTCTGAACTATTCTGCGTAACCTGTGGATTTATGTTACATTATCAGTATGACCACTGAAGTGTCGACACATGAATAGCGACTTCATACATGAAGTTTAAACTATTCCTATTCTAACTATTGTACACTTGAGTACACTTGTTTATAAACCTCCTAGAATATCGATTTTCTTTAAGTGTATCACTCAATCTTAAGAATTCACATTAGTAGAGTGTATGATTGTTATTTTATAACAAAGTGGTTTTATTAAATTTCTGTTTTAGATTGTAAAAGTATGAAACTATGAAAAGATGTAGATTTTCTTGTCCATGTGTTTTTTTTTCCTATTCAAGTTCTTTCTTATTCATGTATCAGTACATTTCTTAAAGTAAAACATCTAAAAATGTTATCCTTCCTTCACATTTCTCTTCATTTATGAACTTGATGACTGGGTGTAATTTAATTAGACTGTCTCAAGATCTTCACAGAGGATGAGTGTTATATCTATATGTCTATAGTAGAATGTGAACTTTTAAATAAACCGTTTAAGTAGACTGTAATCTAGTTTCGCTATTTCAAGTAACATGGGACTTATCAGTGAACCAACTTGTAATTCATTCACCTATAAATAGCTTCCACCGTAATATATACAGTTCACATTCATGGTGTACTTTAACAGTAACTCTTTTATGATACTGATAGTAATTGTAGTTTTCATCTCATTTTCCCTATATTGTTCACCTACGTATACGACAGTCGTCGTTAATGGGATGTTTATGAATAGTGGTGTTACATCTTAAGACAGTATTGTTGGTCATCGATTGTTGATGCTTTTATTCTCGTTGACAAGTTAGAATACATTTTTAGCATTTTATTTTACAATCAACTTATGGAATGGATTTAGAATAGTTACCAAGTATTTTGTTATAGTATGATTATAAGAATTGTACCTCAGTGTAAAATTATTCACAATAAGATACTTGGTTTGTATACCATTGACAATTCATAACTAAGTTCACATCAGCTTAATCATTTTGTATATCATTAAAGGGATTATCTGTTAATCTCTAAGTTACTTCAAAGATCTAGTAAGATCATTCCTTCTCATTCTCTCTATTTTATTACTCAGCTATTTCCGGTTATGTAGTTTCTGGAATTTTAACTCATTTAAAATGCTGGTCATTTTGTTAATGCAGTCAGTAATTACATTTGTGAAATAAAGTAACCGATAAAATTTATTCTATTGTAATAATGAATAGTTGAAATTTCTTTAGCTGACGTTTATTGTTGGCTGAGGTTATTCTCAATCTTTTCAATACATTCATTGGATCCAATACCTTCAGGAATTTTATTTCTTTGAAATGAGATGGTTTATGGAGATTAGTACTTAGTTTAGTTGATTGGCTTCGTCACAGATTGTTGTAGGTATGACATCATTGAAAATCAGGGGGAATTGGACAGTTGTTTCATCCCAGTATGGATTCCTCAGTAGTGTGCGCCCTAGATTCTGCTCCAAGAGCTTAAGGTTGGCGTATGCCTAACCCTCTGTACCACTGAGCTAGCATTTAATAGTAGAATTCCCGCTTCATCAATTTGTGACATAATGCCATAGTGAGAAGTCTTGACTGGTGGAGTACAGACGTGTCGGGAGTGAGACAGTTATTACCAATGACAATCGATGACTGTCAAGCTAAATATCACAAATTGATGAAAGTGGGAATTCTATCATTTGATTCTGGCTCAACGATACAGAGGTCTAGGTATTCTTTAACCTGAAACCCCTGGGATAGAGTCTATGGTGCGCACTGCTGAGAAGTCCCATATTAGGACGAAACGACTGTCGAGTGTTTCCTGGTTTTCAACAGTTCTCTACCAACATCAATCTCTAACGAATTGAATCAACTACATTTTCTTTTTTCTTTTTGTGATTAGATGAGTATTGCATAATCAAGCATAATGCTCACTGAGTATTTCATTTTAGGCTTTAAATTTTACCGTATTTGTGTATTCTGTAGAATGTATTAGGATGAACTACATTTAATTACACAACATTCATGAAACATCCAAAAGCATGAGAACAACTTCAATTTTCAATTTCAACATTTAATCTTTACAGATTTATAAAGTGATTTAGTGCTATGAAATATCAAACTAGAATTTGATTTGAGTACTAAATGTTACTGACAAATGTAAGTAGTATAGTACAATATGCATTACTCTAAGAGCTTAATAGGAAACTAATAGTTTAAAAGAGAAAAATATACACTTGAAATAGCTAAAGCTCATGAAAATCCTCTACTTACATGTTAATTTATCTGTGGAAACTACTCACTTGAATTTAGTCACATTATAAACTTGTTCATGTAATCAGAACTTCAGAATGATCAGATATAAAATTGTTAACAAGATTACTGAAATCAATGTAGAAACTCTGTAAGCTTAAATAATCTTAATAAGATTAGTTTAGCATTCTATGTATTTACTATAAGTCAATTCTAGCATCACAATAAAGCTTTATGCTTTCATGTTATGATATCTAGTTACATTAGAGTTAAAAGAATGTTCGTCTACTTTTACCCCCCTCCCCCCATCCCTACCTCATAACGTGACAAGTAATTGTGATTTTTAGTGCTGTTCAGTTACTATGCCATGATGTTGTAGACACTATGAAGTAGGAAATGTCATGTGTAATTTATTCCCTGAATACAACGAGCATTATCGAAATGGTTAACATATAGAATCTTAATAAATCACATGAGTAACTACATATGAACTGTAACTACAATCATTACTAACAATAGTTAATATTACTAACTGCTTTTAACTAAACAACCATTGAACGCAATCGATCATTGGATTACACTATCCTACTGGTTTCAAACTTCCCTACAGTAAGCAACAACTACCACTTCAACGATTAAAATCAAGATTTTAACACAGTACAATAAAGTTCATCCACTGGAAACCATTGATTCACATTAATAAATTCAATACCATCTGTTTCATTTTGACCTGATTACATCTTTACCACCTCTTTACTACCTCTAGATGTCATAATCATATTTCAGAAACTAAGTACTGCTTACTATCATCTTATTGATTGTAACCTGAACAATTTTTACACAACATATGCAGATAGTGATTATTAAAGATTTAATCAATATAAAGAACAAAAATTGCACCTGTCCATTAAAATATGAACAAAAAAACAGTAACTATGCTGTTATTCTAATTAAATGTCAGTGATTAAGAAATACGGCTTCTTATTTTATGGGACATCATGAAGATTTAAAAAGTAAAAACAAACACAACAACAAAAAGGAGAATTTTATTCATCGATGTCATCTCTTTTCGATGATTTTCATTTTTATATCTGTACAATCGTATATAACTCCGCCCGCAGCTCTTCTAGGGTTGCTGCTGGTCCCAAGCCCGGGTAAACGAGAAGGGTTGGGCATAGGGCTAGAATCCCTATCCCGTAAAACACAAGCTTACTACAAAAACGCTAACCAGATTAAACAATCGTATATAAAATACAATAACAACTGGTCGAGTATATCAATGAAAGGAATGAAGTATTATTTAAACTAATGACTATGAATAGTGAACATAGTCGGTTTGAAGTCTTACATAATGAACTGACTTTGGTTGTGGAATCACTAAAGATCAGATATATGTTGTACTCTAGAATGAGGTTTATTACAAGTATGATTTCATGACTTCATCGGAGATCGAACTTATGACATTCAGAACTGGCTAAAAATGCTTAAAAACTCAAGGCTTAGATCCCTCCCTCAAATCTCTTAGTGGTTTATCTATCAAGTTTAAGTTGTTTTGTAATTTATGAGAACATGATTCATCGGTATTTGTGCTATTTATCTCATGCCTGTTTTGACCAAACTTCACTAGCTACCAGTTCTCAATGATTGCTTGGCGAAAGTTAGTCTGTGATTGGAAACTTGAGATTTCTTTCAATTTCTCCAACCCATAGTAGCCTTTAGAAGATAAATAAATGGATACAGAAATATGTTATACATATAAAATAAATGATCGTTAAGTTTTCTTGCTTCAGTCATATCTAGGTCGGATGTGATACAGGTATCCCCAGTGGAAATGGTTAATGGTTGTGGAATATCATGAACTGACTAAAGTTAAAATTATGAAACAAATGATGCTCGCCGAGTGGTTCATTCTTTGACACAGTCGTAGATGCGTACTTTTACAGGAGCGCAATATTAAAGGAGAAAATTTTCGGTGCTTCTTGGTTTTTATACGTTGTCTAAATATAACGAGCTGGAGATGATAAACTACAGAGATTCCTGTTATTGGACACAATATTCAGGATCATTTTATCAAGATGAATGCAAAGTGTGCTCATGTGATTTCTAGCTATCAGGTCTCTTACATATTTAAGAGTATATACTTTCCTTCTTGAATTTTAGTTTGTCAACATTTGAGTCTAAAGTTTCTTTGATGAACTTCATAACTTATGGATTCAATACAATAAATCTGAATGATAGTACGATGATATTAGGTCAAAGGTCATCTAACGGTCATTCTTATAGCTCTAAAAGCTTATCACTGTTATGTTATATTGTATGTTTGAATCTTATTAATGCAACCCAGTCAACTGGGGATATCCTCTCTTATTATTTCTAGATTATAATTCTGTCATAATTGTATTGGCAGATAAATCCCACTGTAATATAGGAGGGGTGGGTGGAGGTTGTAAAGATTGTTATAAACAAGTTGAGATCATGAAGAGATATCAATTAGTGAACTAATAAAAATCTAGGAGGGTACTGGATGAGACACCCCGGAGAATCAGTATCCACAACCGTGTCATGAATCAGACTCATAACATCTAGGCATTGAGATTAGTGCTTAACATTTAGTTCAATGTAGTAATAACCACTTCTTGATACTGAATAATCATTATCAATGTAACGAGTTCGATTTCTATTGGAATAATGAGTGCATACTACT